>JARHVA010006318.1:687500-892500 GCA_037957365.1 Torreya grandis
ATAACTTACTTTTAAGCTGCCTTAGGACTCTTAAAGAAACAAAGCCTTGATTTTCTATTCACGTGGAAGGGAGAATATGTCGACGTTCTGAATCCACTACCTCTAGAACTTTCACCAAACCACACCTAATCTTGGTTGCAACCAAAAAAAAATTCCACTGCATAGATTAATCTATTTGTCTTGGATGCATCTTATAAAATTAAAAAAAAAAAAAAAACAAATTATGATTTCCATTTGCACATAAATTATCCTAAAGTAAATATTATTTACTTTTTCTTAAGGACAAAGTACTCTAAGATATTGAGTATCGACTCCACTATCGGATCTCGGGAAATCAAAATTGATAAACATTGTGCTAGGTTGGAATAATTGGATAGTTGTTGCATACTCGTGATGACCTATAGGTTTTTTTAGGCATCTCTCTCAATATTTTTATTTTTTAATTTTTGCAGTAATGCATAGTATGAAAACAAATTTCTGTTATATCTATGTAATGAATTTTATCATAGAATTTCAACTCAGAATCCCTAAGATGTGTAAGAGTAGAAATTAAACTGATATATCTCTGACTGTTGCTAAGATTAATCACACGAGACTGTGTTGTACCAAACCCTTCTATAGTTTAATATAGCACTGAATTAGGTTGACCTATTTATCGTAATGAGGTGCAAAGCATTCTTTCCATCTAGTTTGGTTTAAGTGGCAAAGGTTATTGACACGCTATAATTTAAGATTTTAAATGGTTCATTTTTCTTCACCACTTCTCTGTTTGATATTATTTTCTAGACTTCAACTTTTAAATGGTTCAAAGCGCGTGAATGCGGGCATCTAAATAATAAATTGAACGCCATCATTGCCTAACATTTGCATTTTGTTTTCCGTAGTCAGTATTATGCCTTAACTAACATATTGCACTGCTCTATATATTCATGCAATCATGTTTTCTCGCTCCTAAAAAATAGCGAAAATGATAAATTTTAGTCTATCTCTCGGCATGTTAACGTACTTAAAAGTGGTAGCGCTTATATAATCTTGGGTAATTAAAGGTGGTACCTCCTATATAAGGAAGCTAAAGGGGCTTTGAGAGGAAGAAAATTAAGGGCAGGAAAACTAACATTGTGTTGAAAATCCACAATGTGGTAAACTTTTCGCAGCTTCTAGAAGACTTTTACCATAATGAGTAAACTGGTTCCTATGAGAGGGAGAAGATTTACAGGTTCGAACCGACGATTCAATAAAGCAACTGCCAGGGAAGAAAAAATGTGAGAGAATAAGAGAGGACACGACAGAAAACAACCAGAAATGACAGGCAAACCAAATAATTAACAACAAGCGTTGGATAATACCATTTTGGGACTAGTAAATGATTACGCGCCATTTATAAGGTATCTGCACTCCGAATGAATAATGGAACAATTGAGATTATGGCAGAAAGTTCATAGATCCCTTTTCATATGTTATCTGCGCATAAGTGTTTTAGCACGTGGATGGTTCTCTCAATATAATAAAAAAGCATGGAAATACTATTTTTTTTTTTTTTTTTTTTAATATAAAATTTAAAAGGATCATTATATTTTACAATCTAAAAAAATAATCTATCACTATCGGAAGAACTACGAGGAACCACCAAAAACTCAAGTTTCATATATTTTATGCTTAGGAGGAAGGAAATTTTTGCGCAGACTCTTAATTTGCTGCTGTTTCAGACTCTAACCCTCATAGGACCTGTCCACTGCAAGACAAAATTAGATTCCCATACTTAATTTTTGTCGTATTAGAGTTCGTGCATTTTTGTCCGTTGTCCATTGCACGAGGAGAGACACGGCTTGTCTTAATTGTCTGGATTTTCCATGAAAACTTTATTGAAATTCATGCCCAGCGCAGCGTTTCATATGCATCCAAAAATCGCTCCATAACCGTCAAATACTCGAATTCGAAGACCCCCGGAACCAAGTTAATATCACGCGAAAAAGATAAAAGGAAATAAGCAGGCATACTTGAAGAATTTTACCCTGCCATGATATCCACATGACCCTTACGTTATAAATATCAATTTGGCGTTAAAATAAAAACACCTTTTCACAGATTTCACTGGATATAAAATGTTGTTTATGAAGCAACGTTTGTGTGCATTTCGTGGAAGTTAATCTCGCCAAAATATTTTAAAGTTAAGTATGTGGTCGTCACAATAGGATGGGTGATAGTTGTTACAATAATAGAGTCACATAGATATTTCATTCTCTTTGGAGCATTATAGATCAAGATAAAAAGAAATTTATATAAAATTAAAAGTTTAATCATTTTATTATATTTCTGTATAAATAAATATGGTGGGTGTATGATATTTATATAGATCATAATTTTGTTTTTAAATATTGAGTAGTTTTTATTATTTTATAATATATTTACAATATTTATGTGGTCTTTCGCAAACTATTGACATGATAACAATGATATATTTATATGACTTTTTGTGATGATAAAAATATTACAATGTAAAGTGTTTTTTATTTTAAATAATTTATTTGCAATTACAAGAAATATATAATCTGAATTAGCAACACACACACACACAAACACAAACTTATATTTTGTATTGATATGCAATAGAAATATTATACGTTAATTCATAATTAATTTTAATAGATTAATATGAATGAAAAACTGACTTATTATTTTCTCATTTCAATTATAGAATAAATTATATTCTCGAAACTTATGAATTATAAACTTACATATAAAAACTCCTCCAAAATTTATTTAAATAATAATAATAATAATAATAATAATAATAATAATAATAATAATAATAATAATAATAATAATAATAAATCCACACTAATTGCTTTCATGTCTCTTATTTCTGTCTACTACGGCCACATTTCATGATCATGAATTACATCCACACTTTTCTCCTCCTTTATCGTTCCACTCAATGTCACATGTGGATGTTTTCTATTATACCATGTTATAGAAATTTGCAAACTCAATTTAAACTTCAAAAGGATTCCGCTTGCTTTTGCAATGTGACCTTTTTGCCTTCCAATATTTTATTTATAGTTTACTTTGCCGTCACCCAAGAAAACTAACCTGCTTGGATGTAAAGCAATAGATTAAAAAAGCACCATTTCTATTTTAATTTCATTTGGTATTTACCATTGAACAGTCAAGCAACGATCTTATCATGTGTAATAAAAACATACATTAATTTGTCTTTATGAATTGCAGTTATTGTTTTATTTAGTTTTAATATCTAGTTTATTCGCAATATTTATTTATATTGATATTTTATATTCAAATTTTTATAGATAAAAGAAATATTATCAGAATAAAAATATATATTCTATATATTTTCAATTCATTTGTAAGAAATGTAGTTATATATTGAAAGATTTTAATTAGTAGAGGTTGTAATTTTACATATTTTTTCCCACTCCTCTTAAGAATAAATTTTATATGTTTATTTCGATTATATCATTTCCAATATAAAAATTATTCGAAATACTAATTATTTATGCACACTTTAAAGTTTGACTTTGAAAATAATACTAACTAAATTAACATGATGTCACACAAAGACTACATAAAATCAAATTATACCACCATCTACTTACTTTGAGGATTCATTGTCAATGGATTATTTTCAATTAACTAATTCAAGTAAACTATACACGCCAAAAATTAATCTATATTCAAAGAAGATGTATTCTTTACATAACCACTGTAAATTTATCATTTTTAAAAATATTTTAAAACAGTAATATGAAATGTGCATACCTAAATAATCTCTATTATTTATTTCATATTTTATATTCATTTTATATGTTTTAGACACACTTCCACCTTTTCATATTGATTCCCAAGTTTAAAAAATACCATCTAATATAATCTTCCTTAAAAAAAAAATCATTACAACTATAAAAGTGTTATAATACTATATCTTTAATCTACATACTTTACTTATTTTAATATAATTTTTCATATAAAATGACATTAACACTTATATATATATATATATATATATGTATATATATATATATATTTCAAAATTTATATTTCAAAATTTATATTTAATTAATATAAAGTATTTTGTAAATACAATTTTTAAGAAAACATTTTCACTAAACATGGCGACCCTAGATTTCCTAGACTTATGTCTAAATCTATGACTAAGCATTTTCATATTTAAAGTTATTTCAATTTAATTATAGTTATTTATCACACCGATTTTATGGGATTGATATTTTGTAAATAGGAGTGTGTTTTCACTCCGCACACTTTTATAATTTATATTATAATATTAGGTTTATAAATAAAACTATTTAATAATATAATAATGTTACTTAAAATAATAATGTATACCTTAAATTATTATCTAAAATAAAAATAAAATAGAACCTTCTAAATATAAGTTCCATGATTCATATTAATTACTTTTCTATGAAGAGGTGATGAATTTTTGTTACTAACTTTATTAAGTAACTCTGTTTCGACGAAAGTATCTTGATGATAACGTTGTTTTGAGTATGTTTTACGATATAATTTTTTAAAGATGAATAAATTTATGGGATCAAAAATGATATGAATAATATATTATGATAAAGATAAATCTTGGGGAATTTTAGTCTTAAGAAATTATTTTTATAATGTTGATGATCATTCCCACATTTTTAATATTGAGTATTGAATATACGGATGTCATATCTAGGATTTCCTTAGAAAATGTAAAAACGTAATATCTAACTCTCTTTATTAGGATATTATGAATGGTATAACTATCAACTTCTATAAGGATGCTTTGTCTAATGTGGGTCCTATCTACAATCATTCTTCTTTCGGTCTTTTACAAGAGTGGCCAATGGGGACCCATAGTTCTTAATTACTAGGTGCAATACAAAATGTATGCATCCTTTAGAGAGTATGAAAAAATCTAAGTCTTTATAAATCCAACCATTCCTTTGATATTTTTATTTCCTTTAACTTATTATTGAACTCTCACCATATTAGTAACCTAGAGTAAATTGATGTCTTGAAATATAAAGGATATCCATTTAGAATTTGTTTTGAAAGGAAAGTAAAATAATTTAATTTATCTTATTAATAAACCAATATGACTTGTTGGAAAAGTATGGATTCTTCGGGGACTTTCTACACATAATCTAAATATGTGGTTTATTATGAAGAAGGAATGTTTTTTCTTCAAAAAATTTCAAAGGATTGGTTCTGAAAATTCCTAATAATATATCTTTTGTAATAAGAATATTAAACCTATGAGTCACATCCTCCTCCTTTGAAAATTTTCTTATATAAATTGATCTTAGTTATTTAATAAAATGAAAAAAACTTTGGATATTAATAGTTTATATTTAATAATTATTTGATTAACAATATAAAAGAAGAAGGTGATTGAGCTAGATTTATTTGGGCTATGGCCCCATCTCAGATCATATATAATTTATTGATAGAAATAAACAATAGATTCTTAATAAAAATTTTCCCTCTCTAAATATATTTTAACTCTTAAATTCGAGGTATTCTTTCAAAAAGTTTTTAATGTTTAATTTTATCCTCCTAAAAATACAATCACATGAGAGGATTTGCATATTCTATTTATATAGAACTTATTGATAAATAAAATCAACCTCTCTAATAAAAACAACAAGTTAATGACATGTTTAATTACCCCGAGCAACATTTATGTCAATCTAAAATTTCATAAGGCATCCAAGGGAAACCCATGTATTTTTCATAGTGGAAGAATATTTAATTATAATGTAAAACAAGTGTTATCATGTTATTCTTTCAACATTCCATGATATTCAAATAATTTGATTAAAACACTAGCCTCAATGGTTTCAGATCTTCTATTGATTATAATTCAAATTAATTATTTTTTGTAAGAAAATTATAAATTCATCATGAATTTTATAAAACAAATAATATATAATAAATGAAATTTAAATTCATTCAGACAAGATATCTTCTTTGTAATTCATTTTTTATGAATATTTATTTATGTCATAATTATTGTGAGACTAATTCTCTAACACATTTCATAACTAATTTTTGAACTATTTAACTTTATCTTAATGATTATTATCCTTATGAATATCCCACTCCTTTATAATAATGAAAAGAACTAATTTAAAATATATTAAAACTTCTGATTTTACTTAACTACCATAGGAGGATTTAACGTTTTATCTTTCAAGGAGTGTTATTGTATTCTTTGTCTTCTTCCTTTGTTTGGCTTCTTAGATTGATTATAATAATGGGGATTGGATAAAACATGGATTATTTTGTGGGATCACACTTTGACCATAAATTTCTTATTTGAGGTCTTAGACTAGTACTTGAAAGTTGTTTTTGTTGTTTGTCACCATGTCTTCTAGTAGATGAGATTTCCTAAAATCTTTGAGTTTTGCCATGGTTATGGCTTCCTAATGACCTATGGATTATTTTGGGATGTGGACTCAATTATTGGTATGTGGTTTTATAAATAGTTTTTTCATGTTTTTATGTTTTATGAACTTTTTAAATAATTAACTTATTAAATTTGTGGTTATTTAACTTGTTGACTTTCTACTTGTCTCTGTATGTTTCCATAAATATTTATTTTATAGTTTTTAATTTGATACACTATTTATATTATTTTTCTCATTGTTAAAGATCCCTTTTTCCATTTTAATTTTTTATCAAAAACTTTTAAGTAGCCTTCTATATGCAACATTTTATTTTAAATAATTATGGTGACATTTCGTATTTAATGAAAGCATATTATTTAGTCTTAGTGATGGTATGCACTATCATTAATAGAAATATACGGATAAAAATAAAAAGGTTGATTTCTAACATGGATAAAGTTTTCTACAATTATCTCAATCCATACCTTAAAAAAATGGAAGATAAATATATAGCTTACTCTAACTACTCTTAAATACGTATACAAATAAATTCGAAATTAAAATTTTTTTTACTCTCATTTTATATGAAATACGGAAGGATGACTAACATAATTATTAAATTCACCGAATGTATTTAGCTGATATGTAGTCTCATTAAAGGCTATAGTTTAGTGTTTAATATTATAATGATGGGTTAGATGTATATCTCGGTAAACAAGGGTGAGCTTATCACATGGAAGCCTAATATAAAATGGTTTGGTGACTATCATGGACGTTAATATGGTATGACTAATTATTGGTGAAATTCCATTTTCCCCATATTTATGTAGTATGAATTAGTATGCATCAATAATGATGGGATCAAACATAACACACGAAGGTAGTTCGGTTAAATATTTAAAAAAAAAAATTGTGGTTGTTTTTGGTTTATCATTAAAGGGTGTTATATTGAATAACATGTCAAACTAACGAGCTTTACAATATAATATTATAAATAGTTAAGTTTTTTAAAATAAAAGTTTATTATTATTATTATTATTACAAAAAATTATTGTGTACAAAATATTAAAATGTATAAAATAGAATACTTTTATTATTAATTATTATCTAAATGATTATAAGTAATTAACAAAAAATCAATTTAAATAAGTTAATTTTATCTTTTGTAAATAACAAATAAAAGATAAAAATAAATAAAAGTACAACTTAGTCCATCACATTAATTGGCCAAAAAATATCACAATGATATAATTAATACAAAACAATAATTCTTTTTGGTGGAAAATTTTGTTTTTTCAAACCATACATAATTGTAAAAAAAATTAAATTATCACACTTTTGTCCCCTTGTTACCATTTTAGAAAATGTATATGACTCTAATTTAAGGTTAAATAAATATATATGCTAAGGCATATGTAGAAGCTTCACTCACTTTGAATATTAAGTATCACCTTCATGAATTTGTATACATGATGCAAGAGCATCCAAGACATACTATAAATCTTGTATTAGAAACAAGGGTATATATTGTTACTAATTTTAATAAAATGTTTCATGGCATAATTTTAAAAATCTAATTCTTGTTTATGGAGTTGAAAATATCTTAATGATTTCAGAGAGTTGACATTGATTCGTTTATTAGGTCACTTTTTTTTTGTTGCAATTCCATGTTAGAAGTTAATTTTGGTTTCAATACAAACGGGTCTTATTGGGGCCTTATTTCTATTTGCGTTGTTATATATGCATAACCTCTATTTATAACAATGGATTCACTAAATAGTTGGGGCCTCAAAATGATCACTTTATTATATTATTAAGTTCCTATGTCATGAATGCCACCAATATTTTATTTGAGACTAAGTCCTTGTGATGGATTGACATACAATGACATTTATCAAATCTAATGCCATGTTAATGGGGATCTTTGAAAATGTGCATAAGTGACTTCCTGGTGGATGTTAAAATAGAGTTCATGAGTACCATATACCTCGATTTCCGTTATATTACTGTAATGATTGTTTTTGTATGTATTTTATTTATAAAATATTTATATTTTTTTAAAATAAAAAAATTAAAATGATTTTTGAAGTTTTTAATATTAAAATGATCATGAGTGTAAAAAATTAAATATAGATTTGACACAACAAAACTATTAAATATTAAGTTCAATTTTTAAAATAACATATATAAAAATATATTTCTTTTTAAATAATTTTGAAAAAAAAATTACAAATTTCATAATCATTAAATGTCAATTTATTCAACATCAATATCAACTATAAAATTTGGCCAATTTAGGGCTTTAGTAGTACATAATAAAATTATATAATCAAAAGTTTATAATCAAAGGTTTATTCACTTACCATAGTTTTATACTTACTCTAACATAATATATCCATGTGGTCCCAAGAAAGCAAACTATGTGATTATTGCCATAAATTTGGGTATTAGAGGAAAATGAGCAGTAGTTGGGACCCTTAATTTAGTGGTCCACATCTTATATATTATGGTACTTTGCACTTTAAAATTTTATATCTAGATAGTTTAACAAATTTTTAGCTCTAAAAGGTGTTCATGGAGAAAAATAACATCATGGGAAGGTGGATGATGTTTTTTTAAAGCAATATGTCATTTTTTCCATATTCTAAAACTTTGACCAATGATTTGGACCAAAGAGATCACTACTCGAGACTCAAATTATCATAAAGTATATTAAAAAATAATTTTTTTTATTGGATTATAATGTTGACACGTAAGTCACAAATTGAAATACTTATAAGTTATTAACATGAAATGATGTGCCATATTTTAAGACACATGACTTGTTACTATGAAATAATGTAATGCATTGTAAGCCACGTAGTTCAATAATGTTGAAGCCACCACCTTTTTTTTAATGGACTAATAGTATTTTCCATTAATTTGACAAGTTAGTTCCCCCTAGGTGCTACTTACCTCATTTTCTCCTATTCTTTTAATATTCAAAATCAATGGAACATTCATTAAATTTATTAACCATGATATGTTTTGCAAAGGAATTTTAGTTGATAAAATGTAGTGTTGAAAGTGTACAAGTAAATTACATGTAATCAAACCCATAATTAGTGTTTTTTCTAAAAATTTTCTTCACTGTTATTATTATTAGGCCTTTTATATTCATGTTTTTTGCTACATGGCTTCTCTATTCATGCTTTTTACCACATGCCTTCTAAAATTCCTCAAATGTTTTGGCTATTCATCACTTGGATGGTTTTTTGGCATGATTTCACATCCAAAAAAACACATACTAGTATGATAATGATATGACATCATTTTTGTTCACATGTTTTCCATTCACTCTACTCTATTATTTATATATATGACACATTTCTATTTGGTTCATCTTGTGGTGGAAGAGTGTGGGTCATTATTGTCAAAAGCACCACCATTTTCCACATGGCTTTAAGATGTTTTATCCATTAATGTGCCAAGTTATTGACACTTTCAATGCCATGAGGAATGTTTTAGGTTTTTTATATGTTTGCATGGAAGTTATGGTTATTGTGCCTAGTGTGTTCTTATTTCTATTATGTGCCTTTTATGTTCTATTTCATTGCATTCTTTATTTCTTTTTGTAGCATGGATTCAAACCTAAGTAAATTTTTACTGGTATGTTAATGGAGTAATGGAATGTTACACCAAAAAATGTCTCTCCATACCTTTTTCATGGTCCTCCTCCCCAAAAATGGCCATAGATCTTACCCAAAATTTATCGAATATGTATCATTTAAAAGAGTAATACCATTCAACAGAATGAAGGGAATCAAACTATTGTTATTAGGCCTTTTATGTTAACCTTTTTTTTATTGTGCCTTCATATCTATAAAATGTTTACCATTATGTTATGGAGTGATGAAATGATACAAAGAAGTGTGTTTCTTGTTAATGAACCCATAGCTATGTTCTTTTTCTTTCTCCACATATATTATAGTTAATTTTCATTCAGTGCCCTTATTAGAACATGATCATTGGAAGTATGAAATGTTACCCAATTCTAAACCCACATTATCTTCATATTTCATTTACATCTTGTGCTAATTTTGCTAGTATTTTAATGAAATCCCTAGATGCTTTCTAAATTCATGTTACTATGTGCTTCAATTTTATGTCATTTTTCTATTTCTCTGCATGACATGGTTGGAGGATGCAACACTCGTTATTGTTTGGATGTAATCCTCAAAGGTGTTCTTGCACATAACCAAAATTATTATTTTCATATATATCTATTATTTAATAATGTTGTGTTTTTATGTTCAATTCTAAATCCACATCATCTGTGTGTTTTTATTCACATATTGCTACAATTTCTTTGATATTCATTCATATGTACATGTCAATTAATTTTTCTATATTATTCATTAACTCTTTTTTAAGTTGAAAATTTTATTTATTATCATTGTTGTTGATAAATCACTCAACATTTGTTATATATAATACCATATTTTAATATTTACACAATCCACAAGACTACTTCATACTATGTCCATGCATGAACAGTGAAGCTAGTCAATGTATCATTTTTTAGGACCACTGACCTCAAACAAAACATTGTCGTACATATCGATCATGTCTCCTTCATTGATTTTTGCATCACATCCACTAATATTCCCATATTTATTAACTCTGTCTCTGTTGCAATCGCAATTGCGGACCTTGCTACCTTACCAACCACCTAGTCAACCTTGATCACCTATGTGAGTGCGATCCACAGAACTATGATGACCCATTTGACATCCAAATTCAACCCTGCTCCATCTCCCCTAGTTTATACCCATATGATCATTTGTTCCACCCCTACTGCCTGTAATTGTATTTTTATTTCATTGTACCTCATTTTTTCATCCTACGCCAATGGTAGTCACTAGCAATATCTCGACTTTAGCTGAGTTTTGCAAATTTTTCCAAATTAATGAATTGAAGGAAGCTAAAGAAGATTTGAGAGCAATAAAATAATGTGCTTTGAAACTGTCGATGTCTATAAGGATAACAATGTGGTAAATATTTCTAACATTTACAAAAATGTAACTGTGATGAGTAACTTGCTTTTAAGGTACATCATTTTGTTGTCAATGGACTGTTTTATGCCTTAACTAACATATTATACTGCTCTATATATTCATGCAGTAATGTTTTTTCGCTCATAAAAAACAATGAAAATGATAAATTTTACTCGCTATCTCTCGTCATGTTAAGGTACTAAAAAGTGGTAACGCTTATATAATTTTGGGTAATTAAAAGCGGTAGCTACTATATAAGGAAGATAAAGGAGCTTTGAGAGGAAGAAAATTAAGTGCAGGGAAACTCTCTCTCTGTTGAAAAATACACAATGGGGTAAACTTTTCGCAGCTTCTACAAGAATTTAACCACGATGAGTAACCTGGTTCCTATGAGAGGGAGAAGATGTACACGTTCGAACCGACGATTCAATAGAGCAACTGCCTCGGAAGAAAAAGTGAGAGGGAATAAGAGAGGACACGACAGAAAACAACCAGAAATGACAGACAAACCAAATAATTAACAAGAAGCGTTGGATAATACCATTTTGGGACTAGTAAATGATTACGCGCCATTTTTTCGGTATCTGAACTCCGAATGAAAAATGGAATAATTGAGATTACAGCAGATAGTTCATAGATCGTTTTTCATTCGTTCTCTGCGCATACGTGTTTTAGCAAGTGGGTGGTTGTCAATTTGTAATCCAGAAGCACGAGAATACTTTATATGCTTAATGTGAAGCAAAATTTTGGGCAGACTGTGAATTTGCTGTTGTTTCTGACTCTAACCCGCATATGACCTGTCCACTGCAAGACAAAATTGTATTTCCCATACTTGATTTTGAACATTGGAATCACGTGGCACTCCAAATTGTATAATGATTTGTCCATTGCACGAGGAGAGACACGGCTTGTCTTAAGTGGTTGATTTGCTCTGACCACTCTTCTAGGGGAAAAAGTAAGGTCAGCACACGGGATGCATTGTACAGGGAATAATTGTCCGACTTTTCCATGGAAACTTTATTCAAATTCATGCCCAGCCCAGCGTTTCATCTGCATCCAAAGATCGCTCCATAAACGTCAAATACACGAATTCGAAGACCACCCTTTAACAAGTTTATATCACGCGAAAATAAAAGAAAAAATTAAGAGGCATGCTTGAAGAATTTTACCCTACCATGACATCCACATGACCCTTACGTTATAAATATTATTATGGCGTTAAAATAATCCAAACGCCTATTTTCACGGATTTCACTAGGTATAAAATGTGGTTTATGAAGTAACGTTTTTATGCACTTCGTGAAAGTTAAACTCACCCAAACATTTTTATGTTAAGAATGTGGTCGTCGTAATGGGATGGGTAACAGTCGTTACAATAATAGTTAGATATTTCATTGTCCATGGAGTGATGTTGATCAATATAAAAAATAATTTATTAAAAATAAAAAAATTAATCACCTTAATACATTCCTGTATAAGTAAATATGGTGGGTGAATGATATCTACATAAGCCATAATGTTGTTTTTTGAGGTCGTGTCATTCTTATTATTTTATACTATATTAACAATATTTATGTGGTTTCTCGCAAAGTATTGACATGGTAATAATGATAGAGTCATATGATTTTTTGTGATAATAAAAATATTAGTGTAAAGTATTTTTTTTTTTTTTAAATAATTTATTTTCACTTTCACAAAGTATATGATCTCAATTATCAATACACACAGAAACTTATAGTTAACATTGATATACAATACAAATATTAAGCCTTCATTCATAATTAATCTTAGTAGATTAATATGGATGGGTTACTAACTTATTTTTTATTCATTTCAATTATATATTAGGTTATGATCTTGAGATTCGTGGATTATAAATTTATATGTGGAAATTCTTTGAAAATTTATTTTAAAAAAATAAAAAAAAATCGACATTAATTGCTCTCACATTTCTTATTTCTCTCTATTTCAACCACATTTGATGTAGAAAAATAGGCCAACTTCCGGAGGCCGTAACTTTTGACTTCTAACTCTGTTTGAGCTCTTCCATACGCCGAAACGACCGTATCAAAATAGTTGTTGCGGCCCTAGCTGGTTCGAACTGCCTACCCATATTTTCAATATTGTTTGGACACCGTACGGGATCAGCTGAGGGTCCAAAATTATGATTTAATGATTTTTTGGGGTTTTTCTTTTTCTATTTTTAGAAAATGTATATTTTTAGAACCAGAAGTCAAATTCAGTTGAATTTCTTTCCATAGTCTAATTATAATGTTTAGGATATTTTGAGAGATTTTTCAACTATTTTGGGTGTTTTTAAAAATAGCCATTTTTTTTTAGACTTTTTATTTTATTTTTCCAAATTTTGCATGTAAACTCTAATTTCTAAGTTGAGGCTTATTTAAGCATGGTTTGGGTTTGTAATTATTTCAATCCATCAATATGAATTAATTCTAAATATTGTTTCAGGATCTTGGCCTATTGGTAATTTTCTTATTCTTGTTAGTTTTGGGTTCATTATTTTCTATCAGAATAAGTTCAAATCTTAGAGGAAAGAAGAATGGTGAGAGGATGAGTAGGTATGGCATAGGTGAACCGAAATATACAAGAACTACACAGAGGTAAGTTCAACTATTAACAAATGTTATCACCAATGAACAAAGAATAAAAGGTGGTGATGAGGAAGACACAGATCGTGATGAAGAAGTTTAGCAAGAAGAAGAACAAGAACAGCCACCATCGATGGAAGAAATGATGGTTTAGGCTTTATAAGAAAGGAATGAAGGAATAAATGTTGATGTTCCAGATTATGGAGGTAGTTTAAAACTAGATGAGTTAATAGATTGGATGAATAACATGGAGAAATTCTTCAAGTGAAAGACCATGCAAGAAGAAAAAGAGGTAAAATTTGCATCCATAAAATTGAAAGGTCATACAATGATTTGGTGGGGTCACCTGTAAAAAGAGAGATAGAGGAAAGGTAAAGAGAAGATTAATACATGGAAAAAGATGGAGAAGAAGCTAAGGGATAAATTTCTTCCTATGGATTTTGGACAAACCTAATACAGAAGATTTTAAAATTTAAGGCAAACAGATCATAGTATACAAGAGTAGACAGATGAATTTTATAATCTTTCCAAATGAGTGGAACATGATGAAACAAAAGAGTAGATGATTGAAAGGTATGTAAATGGTTTGAAATTTTCTATTCAAGATGAATTAAGCATGCATAAAATAATTAACATAGAGGAGGTTTATTAATTAGCTTTGAAGGTAGAAGAAAAATAAAATAGATAGAATTTCAAAAAGATATCTACTAGTCTAAGGAGAAGTGGATCCACTCCAATAAGGTGATGACGTGGGTTTAATAGAACCAGAGGTGGATTTAATATCAATAAAAGTAAAATATCATGTGGTTCAGAAAGACAAGATGATAATAGGCAAGGGTTTCAATATCAATAAAGATGAAGAAGATTTTAGAGAGAATGAGGTTATGATGGTGTTAGAGTATGGTTTCCAAATCAACATAGATATTATGTCTATTATAGGTGTCAAAAATAAGGGCATAGAGAATTTGACTATGCAAACTATCAAGATCAAGAAAGGAGGAAAGAAGATCACCCAAGAGTAAATCTTGTTGAAGCTGAAACAGAAGAGCAAAATACTGAAGTTGTACCAACTGAGGTTGGAGAGAATCTCATGATGAGAAGAACCATGATCACTCCAAGTAAGGATCAAGTGTAAAATAAAAAAGGTGGTGATGTATGGTTGTGATCAAATATCTTTTGAACAAGATGTACTTTGGGTGGAAATATATGCAAAGTAATTATAGATGGTGGTCTTTATGAAAATATGGTTTCTAAAGAAATGATTGAGAAACTAAATCTTCAATTTGAAAAGCATCCTAACCCTTATTAGATTTTATTGTTTAAGAAAATGAATGAGGTTATAATAGATAAAATTAGTTTAATCAAGTATTTTAAAGGAAAGACTTATAATTATGCAATATGGTGTGATGTTATTTTGATGGATGCATGTCATGTGTTATTAGGGAGACCATGGCAATTTGATAGGAAATTAGTTTATGATGGAGGAAGATAAGACATAAAACATATACACTTTTTAGAAAGGTGGTAAAAAGGTAGTTTTGTTACCTCTTAAAGAGGAATATAAGACATAAAACATGATTTGTACTAAAGAATTTCTCTAGAAAATGAAGATAGACAGATGTTGTTATACACTAGTAGCAAAGAATAAAGAAATAGAAATGGTGCTAATACCAATAGAAGTAACAAGAGTGTTGAAAGAATATGCAGATGTTATGCCTGATGAGTTACTAGATGGTTTACCATTAAAGAGAGATATTCAAAATCACATTGATTTGATTCTAAGATCAGCTCTACCCAATCAAGTAGCTTATAGGATGAGTCTAATAGAACATGCAGAATTAAATAAATAGGTTACTGAATTACTAAAGAAGAAAGTGATAAGGGAGAGTATGATTCCATGTGTAATAGCACCATTGTTAACTCCAAATAAATATGGAGGATGGAGAATGTGTATAGATATTAGATAAATTAATAAAATTATAAAAATGTATAGGTCTCCTATACCTTATTTAGTTGATATGATGGATGTGCTTATAGGAGCAAAATATTTTACGAAGATTGATGTAAGGAGTGGCTATTATCAGATTCAAATTCATAAAGGAGATGAGTGGAAAATTGCATTCAAGACTAGAGATGGCTTAAATGAGTAGATGGTGATATCATTCAGATTATCTAATGCAACTAGCATATTTATAAGGGTGATTAATATAGTGCTACCTACGAGAATATATTGGCAAGTTTGTGGTTATTTATTTTGATGATATTTTGATATTCAATAAGACTAAATAAAAAAGCTTACAATATTTGAGAATGGTAATGGACTTGGTAAGAAAGGATAAGTTATATGAAAATTTAAATAATTGTAGGTTTATGTAGAATAATTTGATATTTTTGGGATTTGTAGTTTCAGCAAATGGTGTGAAAATGGATGAAAAAAATTGAAATCAATTGTTGAGTGGCATATTCCAAGAAGTATTATTGAGGTAAGAATTTTCCATGGTTTCACAAATTTTTACATAAAATTTATTAAAAAATTTAGTAGTATTGTGGCACGAATAATATATTGCATGAGAGTGAAAGAATTTGCATGGACTAGAGAAGCCACATAAAGTCTTCAAATTTTGAAAAATAAGATTACATAAAGATCAATTTTAACATTTTTAGATTTAAAAAATGTGTTTGAGGTTGATTGTGATGCTTCATTTGTGAGAATTGGTGCTGTGCTAAGTCAAGAAGGAAAGCCAATAGTTTATTTTAGTGAGAAATTGAATAAGGTAAGAACAAAGTATTCTAATTATGATGTTGAACTTTATGTAATTGTAAAAGAATTAAGATATTGGAGGTATTATCTAGTGTCTAAGGAGTTTATACTATTTATAGATCATGACACTTTGAAGTATGTAAATACACAAAAAATAGTTGAATAGTAGGCATGCAAAGTGGGTTTCTTCTTGCAAGGATATACTTTTGTGTTGAAGCATACATTAGAAAAATAGAATTAGGTAGCTGATGCATTGAGCAAGAGGGTAGCGTTATTAACTACTATGGTGAGTGAAGCAGTTGGATTTAAAGCTATGAAATAATTATATGATATTGATCCATATTTTAACAAGGTAGTTGAGTAGTGTAGAAATCCATTAATAGGTGGGACAAATGTTATTCATGATGAGTATCTTATACAAGAAGGTTATCTTTTCAAAAGAAAAAAAATTATGTATTCCAATATGGTCTCCATGAGACAATATAATAAGAGAATTACATAGTGGTGGTTTGATTGAACATTTTGACAAAACGAAGACAATAGCTTTGGTCGAGGAAAAATATTTTTGGCCAAAGATGAAGAGATATATGGCAAGGTATGTTTCAAGGTGCATAATATGTCAGGTGGCTAAAGGACATGCATAAAATACTAGACTTTGCATTACATTACCAGTTCCAAGAGGGCCATGGATAGATTTAAGTATGAATTTTGTGTTGGGATTGCTAAACATATTGAGACGTAATGATTTAATTTTTTGTGTTGTAGATATATTTTATAAAATATTTCATTTCATTGCATGTAAGAAAACCAATGATTCCACTAGAGTTGTAAAATTATTTTTTATAAATATTGTGAGATTGCATGGTGTTCCAAAAACTATTACTTTAGATAGAGACATGAAAATTTTAAGTCATTTTTGGAGGACTTTATGGACGAAGATGGGTACTAAGCTAAAATTTAGTATAACATATCACCTACAAATAGATGGAGAGATAGAAGTTGTGAATAGGATCTTAAGAAATTTATTGAGATGAATACTGGGAGAGAAGCCAAAGCAATACAAATTAGTTTTACCACATGATGAGTTTGCATATAATAGTTTAGTGAATAGATAAAAAATAAAGTCACCTTTTTAATTTTTTATTGAAGAAATCTTATGGGTATTTTGTATTTTGTATAATTGTAAATTACATAATAGATTAGTGATGATATAGAATTGTTTGCAGAGCATATTCATCAGTTACAAGGAGTAAGAAAAAAATTGCAAGAAAGTAATGAGAAATCTAAATCAGCATCAGATATCAGAAGAAGGTCCAAAGT
This sequence comes from Torreya grandis, assembly GCA_037957365.1. NCBI lineage: Eukaryota > Viridiplantae > Streptophyta > Pinopsida > Cupressales > Taxaceae > Torreya > Torreya grandis. The sequence continues at coordinate 705,631 of JARHVA010006318.1, forward strand.
ATTTGAAGAAGCAGAGTTGGTATTGGTTCACTTAAGGAAATAAATATTTCAAAAAGGCACATGCAACAATTTGAAGTACAAAAAAATCAGACCATGTAGAACTATAAAGAAAATCAATGATAATGCATATGAAGGAAGTCTACCACATAATTTTGATATATCTTCAGTATTTAATGTTTTAGGTTTATATGAATTCCATGGAGAATATGGTGAAGATGAAGAATAAAATTAGGATCAATAGGTTATGAAGAAGAAGAAATCAAAAATAGTGTAGGTTTTGGATATAAAGGTAGTGAGCACAAGGCAAGGGAATTGTAATAAGTATTTGGTGTAATGGGAAGGATTTCAGAAAGAAGACAACACTTAGTTTATAGAATGGGAGTTGAGGAATATTGAGAAGGAAAAATGGTAGAAATATAATCAAGCCAACTCACAGGAGCTGAGTTGTTTTTAACCAAAAGAGAATGATGTAAAAAAATAGGACAACTTCTAGAGGCCATAACTTTTGGCCCATAGCTCCATTTGAGATCTTCCACATGAAAAAAAAAACTATATCAAAAAGGTTTTTTCTACCTTAGGTGGTTCTAATAGCTTACCCAAGTTTTTGATATTTTTTAGAGTCCATATAGGGTCATCTGAGGGTCCAAAATTATGATTTCATGATTTTTTGGGGTTTTTTCTATTTTCAGAAAGTGCATATTTTTACAACCATAAGTCAAATTAGGTTGAATTTTATTCCATAGTATAGTTATAATCTTTAATATATTTCAAGAAAATTTTGGCCTATTTCAGGTGTTTTTAAAAATAGGTTATTTTTTTTAGATTCTAGTTTTTTTTCAAATTTTGTATGTAAACTCTATTTTATAAGTTGAGGCTTATTTAAGCATGGTTTGGATTTGTATTTATTTCGAGAAATCAATTATTGTTATTATTATTATTATTATTATTATTATTATTATTATTATTATTATTATTATCATCATCATCATCATCATCATCATCATCATCATCATCATCATCATCATCATCATCATCATCATCATCATTATTATTATTATTATATCTTGGCCTATTGGTAATTTTCTTGTTCTTGTTAATTTTTCAATTCATTATCATTTGATGATCATGAATTACATCCTTGCTCTCTTCTTCCTTTATCTTTATACTCAATGTCACATATGGATATTTTCTATGATACCATGATATGGAAATTTTCTAACTCAATTTAAACTTTAAAATAATTCCAGTCACTTTTAGAATGTGACCATTTTACCTTATAATCCTCTATTTATATTTTACTTTATCATAATTCAAGAAAACTAACTTGCATGGCTATAGAGCCATAGATTAAAAAAGTAACATTTATATTTTAATGCCACTTGGTATTTACTATTCAACAATCAAATAATGATCTTATCATGTATAGAAAAACACACACTAACTTGTATTTATAAATTGTAATTGTTATTTTATATAGTTTTAAAATATAGTTTAATCATAATTTCTATTTACATTGATATTTTATATTTTTTCAAGCATAAAAAAACACAATTGAAAATTTTTATTACCTACTAGAAAGAAAAAAAAAAACTCAAAAAGGAAATAACACTTCCCTAAATGTTTGTTGCAATGATTGTTCGAAAATAATTTTTTATGATTTCATTAGAAAATGTTTATTTTTAGTGTATAAGAACCTTTTGGCCATTTTCATATTAAAAATTTGAAGATATATGTAGGTTATTTATTGGACACTAATTGGTATCATACTGCATGGCAAACTTGTTGATGTTATTCTCCAAGTTTAATCTCAAAATAAATAGTTAAAGTTTATTAGTAAACAAATAAAATCATGATCATAGATAAATATAGATTCATAATTATATTTTTGTATTATTCTTCTCCATCCTTTTTTTAACTAAAAGAGGGGTAAAAATTTATTAAAAACGCGAAAAACAACAGTTACATACAATTATCCTGGTCCACCAGTTGAACCAGTTGCAGATATAGGCTTCTGGGAAGCATATTAATATCCGAAATGTTCCAAGAGGGGCCCTTTTCCGAAGCCCATTTAGCAAGACAATCCGCAACAGAATTCCACTCACGGGGAATGTAATTAAAAGAAATCGAATGCAAGGAAGAACTAACTTGGAAAATCTCCTGAATAATCACCTTAAGATGCCAATCAACAATACCAGGCTTACCTCTATTCAGCAAGTTGATAACAATTTGAGAATCTGATTCACAGACAATATTGCTCCAGCCATTACAACAGCAAGCTTTCACCGCCTCCAAAATTGCCGAGGCTTCCATGACATTGTTGGAATGCTTACCTTTATAGACCGAGAAGAGGAAGAGGATACCTCCAGCACTATTCCGTCCCACTCTGCCAATGCCAGCATCCCCTGGATTGCCCCGAGAGGAGCCATCAACATTAATTTTGATGACACCATCCTCAGGAGGATTCCATCGGCCCTCTCTACAAACAGGACGCACGAGGCAACTCCTACCACGTCCCAGCATACAGCCATGATCAGTATTGTGCCTCAAGTTTGGCATCAGCCCCAGGCACTCACAAATGGATGCATCTTCAGGGTCAGTCCCCTGCACCCAAGCACATTTAATAGCCATAGTTTCTTGAATCCTCCTGAGGACTTGCGCCTTCAAAATCAGCAATTCCAGTTGGACGCCTCTGAAGAGTCTTCGGTTCCTTTCAATCCACAGATTCCATAGAATAAAGGAGGGACCCACAGACCAGGTGCTTTAGAGAAATGAATTCTTAGTAGGACTCTGACCAAGGCGTCCCCAGAAATCAACAAGAGAATGGGCATGCCAACAGGGCAGCCTCCACGCATTCCACCACCAATGCCACAACTGCTTAGCATAGTTACACTGGAAGAAAATATGAGCAGTAGTTTCCTCATTACTGAAGCACAACACACACCTGGAAGGTCCTTGAAAACCTCTCTTATAGAGGTTATCCCAGGTGAGACACCTGTTGTGGGTGAGCAGTCAGAGGAAGAAATTACACTTTGGCCAAGAAACTTGATTCCATATTTTTTTCCCCCAGGCAAACTGATCTCTAATCAGGAATTGACCAGTCAGAGCACGGTACCCAGCCGACACAGAGTAATGACCAGAGTCATCACCTCCCCACACAAGAACATCTCTCCCTTGGAGGGAACTACAGCGTCTAGAAGCCAGGATGAAAGCTAACTCCCTCCTATCTTCCTCAAAGCCCCCAGGCGGCCAATCAGTAGAATCCTTCCATCTGTAGCCAACAGTAGTTCCCAAATTAAAAACCTCTTTAAAATGCTCCACCTTATGCCACCCTGCCGACTGGAAAGAAGCTCCTAAAACCCGTAAATGTGGGTGTGAAGAAAATAGCGGAGGTTCGCCATCCCAAGAGTCCATCCAAAAGAAAGCATCCTGCCCACTACCACAGACCCAAAACAAACTGTGTTTCACCAACTGAGCCCCCCGCTTAAGCGTATTCCACACCATGGACCCTCTGCCCTCCAGAGGGAGCCTGGAAATATCATGGGTATCCACACCCGGGAAGTACTTGTGCGACAGAACCCGAGCCCAAAGAGATGAAAAACAAGAGCACCATCTCCAGTAAAGCTTGGCAGCCAAAGCTTGACTAGCCAGAATAGCAGAGCGTAAGCCAAGGCCCCCCTCCATCTTTGGCCTGCAGACTCTGTCCCAATTAATGAGGCTCCACTTGCTGCTCTGTAAATTACCGCTCCAGAGAAATTATCGAGAAAGGGAATCAAATTCCTTCAGGAAGTAAACCGAGGCAGCCTGCACCATACTACGGTATATCGGGAGTGCCTGAATAACCGATTGGAGAAGCGTCACACGCCCTGCAGTGGACAGCCATCTATGAGTCCAATGACTCACCTTAAGCCTCAACTTATCCAGAACATTCTACCAAAATAGTCTAGGCTGCCTTCCCACAACAATGGGGATGCCGAGATAAGTAACAGGGAGGCTCTGAGTCTGGAACCACAGTATTGTAGCAATCCTTCTCTGAATAAGCTTTGGGGTATTAAAAAAGAAGATAAAAGACTTTAGCTCATTAATTTTCTGCCCAGAGGCAGCCAGATAAATGTCCAGAGTGTGACGGAAAGCCAACGCTTCTCTTATACGAGCTCTCCCAGTCAAAATGGTGTCGTCAACAAATTGTAAATGATTCAGAGCAGTAAGCCCCTCACCCCAGATCCATCCCTGTAAGGCATTCGAAGAGGCGCGGTGTTTGATGAGCCTACCAATCCCCTCAGCTAGCAAGATAAACAAGTATGGGGACAAAGGATCCCCCTGACGGAGCCCTCTGGAGGCCCCAAAAAGCTCAGAAGGTGTCCCATTGATGAGGGCCAAAAATGAGGGCGTCGTGATACAGCTCATCACCCATCGGATCCAATCTTGGTTAAAACCAAGTGCCATAAGAACTTTTTGCAAAAAACTCCAGCTAACTCTGTCATAAGCTTTGGCAAGATCCAGCTTGATAAACATTGCACGCTCCTGGGACGTGCTCATAGAATGGATGGCTTCGGAAGCTATAACAACTCCATCCAGAATCTGCTTACCGGCCACAAAACCTCCTTGTTCCTCTGAAATGAGCCCGGGGAGAAAAACTTTGAGTCTCAGCGCTATGAGCTTAGTAATGATTTTATACACAACATTGCAAAGCGCAATGGGTCTAAACTCATCCAACAGAAGGGGCTGCTCCTTCTTCAGAATCAGAACAAGAAAAGTAGCGTTAAGAGCCTTAAGCATTTCCTTGTTGGTATACGATTCCAGAATGACATCCAACAGGTCCTGCTTGATGATGCTCCAAAATTCTTGAAAAAATTCAACCGGAAAGCCATTCGGGCCGGGAGCTTTACCTCTCTTCATGGTGAAAACCACCTCCTCAACCTCGGCCATCCCAATAGGATGCATAAGAAACTCATTCATATCCGCAGTGACCAGCTGGGGAATGCAAGAGAGGACAACAGTTTCAGCTCCTTCGTCAGTCACAGGGTCTCTAGAAAGGAGAGCCGAAAAAAACCGAACAACTTCCTCACTGATAGATTGTGAAGAGGCCAAACGATTTCCATGCTGAGAAACAAGAGAAGAGATGACATTTCTATTTCTCCTGGCTTGAACCGACTTATGGAAAAAGGCAGTATTTTTATCTCCCTCCTGAAGCCAGTCATTCCGAGCCTTTTGTTTCCAATAAATTTCTTCCCTTAACTCCCACTCTGCAAGAGAGCTGGCAGCTCTTGCCTCCTCCTGACTCAGCTCTTCTGAGAGGCCAAAGTCTCTAATTTGTCTAGTAACAACAGCAAGCTCATCCTGTGCCCTCTTCCTATGCCATGTAAATTGCCAAAACAAGTTCTATTCCAAATCTGCAGTTTTCTCTTGACATACTAGAGTTTTTTGAGGAACGAATACATGGCAGTACCATGATTCGGTCCCCCCTGCCGCCACCACTGACCAATATAGTCCTGGAGGGAAGAATCACGTAGCCACATCTGTTGAAACTTAAAGGGGGGTTTCTTAGGTCCCTCAATAAGATTAATGGACAACATGATGGGCCAATGGTCTGACCCATTCCAATCCAGGATATCTGAGCTAAGAGAGAAGGCGCTAGACCTCCAGAAGCAGGAGACCAAAAATCTGTCCAACCGCTCCGCTATAGCAGCATTGCCCATTCTTCTGTTACTCCAGGTAAACATCCCATTGGAGGGTCTAACATCAAAAAGATGTAGGAGCTCAACATTGTTGCGGAGGCAATCAGAAGAGGGGCCAAGGCGGGGCAATCCACCTTTTTTCTCCTCCAAATTCATAACAGCATTAAAGTCCCCCGTAACAATCCATGGAAGGAACGGATGGCAGCTACGAACATACCGGATATGCTCCCAAAGCTGGAATTGCCCGTCTAAGTCAACAGGCGCATAAACATTAGTAACAAGGATCAATTCCCCTGTTTCAAGGGAAGAGGCAACCATGGAAAGGGCGGAGATGCAAGCAAACCAATGAAGAGGCAAGATCTTACGCGGATCCCATCACATTGCTAAACCCCCAGAGCTTCTCATCGCTCCCACACCTTGAAAATGGCCCGAAAACCAGATTTTTGGCATACAAGCAAACAGTAAATCTATTGACAATTTCGTTTCCTGGATACAAAGGATATCCGGAGAGTGATCTAGCACAAGCCTTCGAGCAGCCAATTGTCTGGGGCGACTGTTTAGACCCCTCACATTCCAAGATAAGACAATCATTGAGGGACAAGGGGGAAGTGTTCATCTAAGGTTTTAACCACCCCTGATTCCACAAGTAAATCACCTGTAATTTTAATTTTCTCCAAGTCCTTTCTACGCCCTGCCTTAGAGGGAAAGGAGGAATTAGCTTTCTTGAAAGGCTTTTGCGCCAGGCCAAGCGAAGAAGAAGTGCTCTTATCTTTCCTACCAGCATCAACCTCCTTAACTAAATCAGCCCATTTCACTTCCTTAACTAGATTTTCATTTTCAGATTCATCTACGCCTGCAGTCGATCCCATAGAGTTGTCAGGGGTCGGCAAAGAAACCATTACCTGATCCAGAATCGGCCCTAAACCTTGCTGGTCTGTCTCAAGAGCATCCTCTATATCCTCAGCTGGAATGCCATCCTCAATGGCCATGTTATCAAGAGCTTCAAACCTGTTAAAACCCATGTCCAATTGCCTGTCAACATTTTTGCGCTTTTGTCCTCCTCCTCTTGAGCGTCACCTAACAGTAGTGAAACCTTCCGTATCCATATTAGCATGATCCACAGACCCTTGCGCCAAGCTATCAAAAACAACTGGGTTCTTCCCTTTAACTGCTCTATCTGATTGGGTTTTAGCCTGAGCAGAATTAGCCTGTTTATTCATTCCCCTGCCGGACCCTGTTGAATGAGGAGCAGCAGATGCGTGGAAAATCTCTCTGTCTTTGACAGCCTATGGGCATTGTCTATGCAAGTGGCCATAGACATGACAAATACGGCATCTAAAAGGGATAGATTCATAATCTATCTGTTGAATCCAGGATGAGGAGCCCAAACAAATTTCCAAGGAATCCGGCAATGGATAATTTAAATCAATGTCCACACACACACGGGCATAGGAAATTACCTTTCTTTCCAGTGATTGATGAGCAATGGCTGTCGGCGTTCCCAGCATGGCAGCAATCTGCTTGAGAATATCCTCTCTCCAATATTCCAGCGGAAGTCATGGAAAATGGACCCAAACCGGAACACAGGCCAGAAGTTCATCAGCTGAGTTGAACCCCGCATGCCAGGGTTTAAGAAAAAGCCCCACACGGTCGTAAAAATATGGACCTCCCTCAAAAACATGATTATGATCTGAGATAGAGGAAAAATTGACCAAAAAATAGCTGTTACCAGCCAACATGATTTCAAAGTCTCCATCAATGTGCCAAGTCCTGCGAATCCAGGCATCTAGAGCAGTCAAGGAGATTCTTATACCCAAAAATTTGCAGATAAGTGTGTGAGCAGAGAGATACCCAACATCTTCTTGCACAGCTTCAGGGGAAATCACCACCACCCCGGCCTGTCCTGCCTTCTCAACAGGCATCCATTCACTTTGCTGAGCTTAGAGCGCTCACTTAAAAAACTTGCTTCCTGATTTCCAGCTTGTGCCCCAGGTAAAGAGTTGTTTTGCCTGGGGCCAGTCAAAGGACTGCTCACCTCTCCACCAAGTCCACGCAGCGCTCCCTCCATCACGCCCTTCCTCGCCCAATCTCCTATTCGGTTCTCTCTTCTCCATCCTTTTAATAAAATATAAAATGGGTATTTATTTGTTGAAAACTTTTTATCATGGATCCAAATGAGCCTACATAAAGAGTCATCTAATACTATGATTTCAACAATTTCACTATCAGGTATAAGTTTACTTTTAAAAAAAAAACATAGGTATGTTTTACATCATTGGATTTTTAGTCAACATAATTAAAATGGAATCATATCCTCTTCATATTTTGATTTTCCTTGATAAATAATTTTAAAACAAAAATAATATTCCCTAGAGTAATATATGTTTCAAATTTTTGGATTAATTTGTTGTTGATGTTCATTATTATTGTCATTTATCTATGCATGTCGATCAAATCAATGTGCATTATAGCTAATTTGATTGGGGAAATAAGGTAGGGATCTTTTAGTGGTGAATATTCATTAATTCACAAACATTTCAATATTTAGATTTTATATTTGGTAATTTTTTAGGGTTGACAGATGGAACTGGATCACCAAAATTTTAGGGATATATATTATTTTTGGGGTTAGCTCACCAACCCTTTATGAAATTATCTTAAAAATTACTTTATTTCATCACATATATATACCCATCAATCCCAATATCAAACAACAAAATATTTCTAATCTCTGATCAAATAAATGGCATCGCTAAATGACCACGTCAAATGACATGGCCAAATGATAGTGTCAAATGATAATACCAAATGAAACTGTTGAACTAGGAAAAGAGTAAGAAAACCAAAATTTTAAAAACTGAAAGATAGTCACTAAATGTACAAATAAAACCTGACATGTGCACCTTTGAATCAACTACTAGTGAAGTTGTCTCTGGAAAACATGTCATGAATCCATTGGAATTGAATAGCTTCAGAATGCATAAAAAAACATATGAACTATACAAAAAAATGGTCCATATTAAAAAATATAAAACCCTGGGGGACGTAAAGATTAAATCCATGTAATAGTTTAATTTTTATGTCACTAAGGGTTTTATATTTCTAAACTACTTTTTTTGGTGAGCCCATATGCTTTAGATGGATTATAGAGATATGAAGCTTGAGGCCCAACTACTAAGAGTATAAACCTGGTAGTAGAGTCACTACACCTACAACTTGGCCAAAAAGATTGGTCTTACCTATACAATATTCATAGTAGAGTCAAATGGCTCAGTTGGATGGTAGAGATGAATGGCTTGATCGAATAACAAAGTTTAATGGCTCAACCAGATGGTGAAGTCAAATGAATCAATTTAATCATGGAGATAAATGGCTCAATCAAATCATAGATATAAATGGCATAGTCAAATGCCAAAGCCAAACATATCGACTAGATAATAGACATTGATAGCTTTACCCTTGGTAGATCTAGATGGCTCAGCTAAATGGAAAAGTTAAATGGCTTGATCGATGGTAGAGCCTGATGGTTTTTCCCTCAATAGAGCTAGATAGTTCTACTTGTGGGATACTTGAATGCCTTTGGTCATGGTAGAATTGATCATGGTATTGTCATTCAATTTTATCATGGGTAGATCCATTCCACTCTACTATCAATAGATCCATTTGGCTCTACCACAAGAAGATACATTTATCTATATCATAGGAAGAGTCATTGATCTCTACCATGTGTATATTTTTTTGTCTCTCTTGTTGGTATATCCATTCGGCTCTATTTGAGGATAAAGCCTAGGCAAAGTTATTTGGCTCTGCCTTAGGTGTCAAATAACTTAGCCATAATCAAGCAACACTAAATAAGAGCTATTGGCTTGGAAATACCTTATTTGGTTTTGAAATACCTTGTTTTTAAGTGAAGGTGTATATGTCAAAAATAATGTGTAATCTATTATGTACCTGAATCTATATGGTGGAATGGTAATTTGAAGAAAAGTTTTGACATACCGATTCACCAAAGCTATGAATTAGATTTACATAAATGAATCTAAGTGGGTTTGTGATATAGCCTCTTAAAATGAACACCAGAAACAAGGTCCGTAATATGATAAAGAACATAAACTATCAACATATCCCATTCTAAAGCACTAACAACTAGCAAAAATGTATAATATTATGTGTTGTAACAATTTATGATCACTTCCCAAATGAAAAAAAAAAAAAATTCTTTAACAATATAATTACTATATTATATGTGAAAAAATTATGTTTTTTTCCAACAAAAATATATTACATATATAATATAAAATAAACAAAAAGGATTTAAGCATCACCATTTTTGTACTTATTGTTTGGAAAATATTGTCTCATTAGCAGTAGATAAAATCATTGTTTATTCTTAACTTGATTTTATTTTAGATTGCATGTTTTTTATTTTTCTTAAATTTGTGAAAAATGATTACCTAAAACTATACTTGGAATGAATACAATGAATGGCTGTAAAAAATTATATTTAAAAAAACAACTTTAAAAAAAAAAAGGATTTCCAAATCCAACCAACAAAAGACCACAACCCTCATGATGAAAATATTTTAAGAAGACTGTATATTTATTATAAAATGCTAGAAAAAAAATTACATTGGATAAGAAGCATAGGCATATATGAAGATAAGAAAATAAGGTTATTGAATTATTCATAACTAACAAAATAATATATGTATAATAGTTGATTCCCTGATTTGATTATCTTTTGTGAAAAATAAACAATCGTAACATACAACTCAAAATTTTAATGCAATGATTAAAAAATAATTTGTAAATAACATCAATAAACATTTAATATATAAACTTCTTTACAAGATAATCTCTTTATTTCAAATCTATTAACTATTGAACATAAACCAAAGGTAGTTAAATATCAAGTAAACTTAATAGCTTGTACAACCAAAAAATAATATATATGACTAAATATTGATATCCATGACAGCTAAAATTTTCCTAATTATTAACTTTCAATTTATTTAGTAAAAACTACATATATTTTTCATATTGAACATAATATTTTACTTAATATAGAACATAGTGAACATAATATTTTACTTGAGAATGGATTAAATTCCTAGGCTTATTTATACATTAAAATATTAGTCTATTGCTTAATTTTACATTCAATTCCTATCTTTGTTTATATATTTAAATAAATATAATATATTTCAAATAGATATTAAATTGTCAGAATGCACTCAATTTTGATATGGTTAAAATTTATGCATTTGATACTTTGATAAAAAAAAATTCCCATTCTATAAATTTATTTTCCAAGATCTACGTTTTGTCCAAAAATAAATGGTTTAGAAGTGTAGTTTGGTCTTTATAATCACCCCCAACATTAAGTTTTGATCTGACATATTTTGTCTCTCATAATTGTCATAAGATTGACTCTTGTATTTTACATCTATATTATCTCAAAACTTTAGGCTTCCTATAATTTTCTATATCAAATATCTAAACCACCCATTGTTTATCCATTGGTTAGGATCCATGTATGCATCAATCTACACTTCAAAGTTATATTAAAGAATGGTAAATCAAAACTATGTTTAGGCAAAACTAATGTTGTGACTTTCACTTTTGGTTTTATTTTAATTCAAAAATATCTTATGCATGTGCATGTTAGGTTTTCAATTCTAATGGATAATACAAATTATGCATTTTTTTGAAAACTTGTATATATCAGGTTTCTAATACTGATGGCTAACTGATCTGACATGTTTTCTAGTAGGTTTGTTCTTAGTTTTTGTTTTATCTTGAATAGGTACTTACATACTTCAAATGTTTCATATATTTTACCTAGAAACTTACCATGTTATATCACATCACCACATTGAATTTTCCTACTCGCCTAGAGCACCCAATGATGAGCTAAGTCACCAACCCATTCCATTTCTTCAAGATGATGATAGGTGACATGTGCACTCATCTGATTAATCTAATGTGATCAAATCACTTAAAAAAATAACAAATTATATTAGTGAATTGGAAAAATTATATATGTCATTGTGTCATGTTCGCACTCACTTGGGGATTGAAATATTAAAAATTACATTATACAGACACCCCAAGCAAGCAAATCATAGAAATATAGACAAGTTTCATGATCATGTTAACTTGCCATATGGCGCACATGAAAATAAAAAGGTAAAGATTTGGGATGTTGATCCCCAAGATCTTATTAAATTTCACAATCTTGCTAACTTGGAACCATGATAATAAATAAAATTTACACATCAAGGATTCATATTATGGTAGTCACATGATAATAACAAAGACACTAGATAATAATTCTTAAACTCTAGAAAAATGGCATCTATCAACACCAGTATGAAAAATAATGTAGAGATAAGGATAAAAAGACACATGGTAAGATTTATAAATGAGGGATGATAGGAATCTTATTGTGCACTCAACCCCTCTCACCAATAGTCAAATATAATATAGATTAAATTTGTATATAATTGTATCCTACTGCATCCAATAAGACTTGACAAGAGAATTCAAAGTTAATAATATATTTATAAACCCATTCATCCCTCATCCTAGAGTAGGAAAAGATAGGTAGGATGAAGATATCCCATCTAGACAATAAGATGTGGCATATACACATGAGGTTAGCCAAATCTCACCTCTATTTATTTTCACTGCAACTCCTTCACTACCTAAAGTAATAAAAAGGGTCTTATAAGTTCTAAGTGTACAAATGTATTATTTTATATGATCCTTTTTCCTATAATCACCACTATGTAATAAGTCTTACTACCTTCCTTTCTTTAGTTTTTACTATTTCTCATCCCTCATCATAAGATTGTGAATTTACACCACCATTAGCACTATCTGAATCACATGTGTAAATGTCTACACTTCCTAGCACACCCCAAAAACCTAATGCTACTCTCACTTCATTTCCACATGTTAACCCAATAGCCCCAACATATACCACATCACCTCTCACAAGGTAGGCTCTCATTTATACTAAGGAACATATTGTGTATAATATAAAGCCCAAGACTCTCCTAGCCTCATCATAGAATACTCCAGCATAGGGAGGAACTATGGAGAGATTAGACAAAGAAAAGGAGAGAAGAAGAGGTTCAAGAAGGTCAAAGCCCTTTGATGTAGTAAATAGTCAAGAAGAAGAGATTATGTGGGCTACTAAGGATGAGTGTGTATCTGATATAGAAATAAAATGATCATAATATATCAGTGAAATTATAGAAAGTGATCCTAAAGATGGATGGATGCCTAAAGATGAAATTTAGTTACGAGGAAATAAAATATTGGGAGATCCTATAGAGCTATTATCAGATATTTAAGAGGATAAGGAATGTGAGGTAAATTCAAAACTACAAACCTCATCAAATGAGCCATCATCAACCACACATCTATTCTCTCCAATTTATTATGAGCTAACACACTCCCACATCATTCTAAAATTTCAAATAAAGACCCAATATTAATTGAATATCCTTATTTGAGGTCTTCAAAACTAGAAGTGTATAACACATAAGTTTGAAAAGCATAAGCTTAAGGAATTTATCTAAAGATAGGAGGATTTAACTTCTCCTTTTGATTTTTGTTATTTGTTTGACATGATCAATAGGAATTTATCTCATTATTTGTATTATGTTTAAAGCTTGTAGGAGGATCAAACATGCACATAGACCATGTTATATGATTCAATTTTGCCTTTGATTTTAATTTAGATCATGCTTATATTTATGGTTGAATTATGATTTAATGGCTCACTGGGATGACATTTTATGTTGTTTTGTGGGTTATTTTACTTTTTTAAGTCTTAAAATATGAACATCCATACTCAATAGTTTCTTCAAACATCTTGGGGCTCATTTAATATTACCATATAGTCATTATGCTAAAATAGATCCCAAGAATACAAGTCATTGAGAAAGTGGATGATTGGGATCTTGCCATCCATGTGTCATTATCTTGATAATAAGTTCATGATAGTTCCATGGGTACACCATCCTAGGCAAGCATATCAATGAAATCCATTCACATGTCATTTTCCCACTGACTAGAAATATTGTCAGCACAATTCCATGTAAAAACCTTCCCATGTAAATAAATTATTGAGAGTCATCCACATGTCATCATACTACTAACTCAGGGGTGATGTTACCATAATTATATATATGGGCCATCCTAGGCAAGCACATCAGTGAGATCCATACATGTGCCATCATTCCACTAGCATAGTGGCGATGCCAACATTGTTCCATGTAAATACCATCCTAGGTAAAGTAATCATCAAGAGATATCAATTTATCATCATCCTATTAATTTGGAGTTTATGTCAACACAATTTCATGTACGCAATATCCCTGGTAAGTGGGTCACCAAAAATAATCCACATGTCATCATCCTACTTATCCAAAGTCAAAGAGATCAATGTATAGTAATCCATAATTCATCTACTAGTATAATGGTGATAATCAAACACATGTCAATTATTCCATGTAATAAAATAATAAATACATGAATGTCAAGCCAAAAGGAGAAAAAGAAGACAACTACCACATTATCATGGCTAAGCATCCAAAAACAAGGAAAAGAAGCCACATAGAAATTAAATCCATAGAAGATGTTGTTATGAAATTCAAAATAAAAGAATAAAAAATAATGGAGTGAAACCCATTGATATAATTAATTCACATTAATCAAAATAAAACATTCAATTTTCATAGCTAGCACGTCAAATTATGTATAGTTTAAATTTACACATTCAATTGCATCAGATTGCCTTCTATCTATTGAATATATAATGTGAATCTAAATCTCTATTTCAAACTACAAATCTAGAACTCTATTTCAGCCAATATTTTATATATATTTGATACCTTAGGCATTTTCAAACTATTGTTTCAATGAATTCATTGCCTTTCATTCAATTTCTTTATAAATATTCAATTATAGGGATGACTGAATACACTAATATAGGATTTGATTTAGTATCTCTAAATCATGATTTGAAGCATTAATTTACTTGTGATGAGGTAAATTTAGTGGATCCATATAAATCTAAAAACCAACTATCAAATTTCACATAGAGGTACGCAGATGACTTTTTGGAAATAAAAGTAGTAAGTCTCCATAATGTAGATGCCAAAATAGATTTAATGACCTACATTAACCTATTATTTAATTTATTTGTGTTTGGTAAAATCTCTATGAAAATATTAAATTTCATATTTAATAAGACCCCAACAACATATACTAGTGAAAATGCTTTCAAGAGGTATTACATAGTTCATGTGCCCAATATGACCTATCAACAAGATATGGTGATTTTCTAGCTTCTTGCTAACAACAACACTAACAAGATAAAAGTATTAATATTTTATTTCAATGTCCCTAATTTTATATCCCCATTACTTTTTTTAGGCCAAGGGTGAGATTACCATAGTCCTATGAAATACAATATATGCTTTTTCAAACATTACTTATGTTAATGAGATATGGGTCATGAATTTGGATATTATCGTAACATTCAACAAAATTATAGCCTTGGAGGAGATTATCAACTCTAATTTTATTATCTGAATCACAAATCTATGAAGACTAATATATGATAACTTTCATATGATTTATTATGTGGTGGATGTTATCACTATAACTATGTATCCATTATATGAGGAAGCTTAGTAACCATATGAATAATACCCAAAGAATAGAATCTCAGATACATTAAATATTCTCCATGTGAAAAAGTTTATAAAAGATATGAAAAGGTTGATTAAGACCTTTTATACCATGGTATATTAACCTATATATGATAATAAAATGTCTAGGATATATGATATTATAAATAAGACTTCAAAAGATAGATGATTATTAGTTATATCCTGAGTACACTATAATCATGATTAATGGTACTAAGGCATAACCTTTGTACCTACCCTTGATTGTGCCTGATAAAATAGATGAGTAGGAAATTGTTGATCATTTGAATAATAGTATGGATATTGAATTAAGTAAGGCTATGATAGCATCCACTCATCCAACCCTGATTAACATTGGTAGCATCTAATGTACAAGGTGGGACCAATTTCAATCTATTGGAATAATGAGGACACATTATGGATTGAACTAGGAACCATTCATATATTGGGACCCCAAAAAACCCATTAGAGAACATATCAACAAATATGATAAGAAGCTGAAAGTAAATGATGGGAACAAAGGTTACAATTATGATAGTGTATTTATGAATGTAGGGGATGAAACTGAGGTTTCTCTAAGAATGCACTAGGTAAATATATCCATGATTTTAGTTTAGATGATTTAATATGATCCCGTTATCATTGAAGATGATTCTAAATTAATTGAAAAGGACTAATTAATTTTTAAACATCTTCATTGACCTCCCCCTCATAAACAATGATATATGCTAGAGTATGTTGTCACATATAAAGAATCATATATTTACAAAAGTGTGGAGACTCATCTAAGCTCCCCTTTATACAAAGTTTCTATTGCTTCTCCTCCACACATATATCATTAAGAAACACCTAAAAGACCTCTTATAACAACTAAAATATTTTCCATGTTTTCACTACCTCCTCTAACCATATCTCAACAAGTAGGTCTTATTGATTTCTTAGATAATGTTTACATATTTTCTTTTTCTGGGTTACCACCTATTCTGGAATCAACACAATTAACAATAATACCTCAACATGTAGCTAAATTACCTTCACTAACCATATTTCCTCCAATAGTCATTACTCCTCCCGCTCCATTACCATATCCCATCACTATGGTGCCTTCATCTTCCATTTCACCATATATAGGGTCAAATGCTATTTCTACTAAACAAATAATAAGCCACAAAGGGAATCCCAAGATTCTTCCTATTTCACCCCATAAGGTATATGTAGAATGGAAATAACAAAAAAGTTCCCAAGTAAAGGCAAGATTGAAAAAAGGGTAGATTGAGTTCAAACCCTATGGAGATCTATCATAGTGAACATAAAAACAAAATATGGGGAACATAAGAAGAATAGGTGTTCAAGATATACATAAGGGAAACACATTTATTAAATGAAACAACTAACTTTTATAAAAAAAGATAGTGAATGCCTGAAGAAAATACTTAGAATATAAATACATAAATATTAGTAGAATTTGAAGATTTTAGCCATGAAGATGTTAACTTAGTGACCAAAAAAAATTTAGATAAAGAAAGGGATATAGAAGAAGATGGAAAATCAAAACTATAGACTTTAGTACATGAAACATCATTAACTACAGTTCTAAGCTCTCTAACTCAAGTAACTACTCTAACAACTACAATGACCAATGTCCTGATTATATCTCCATGTGTTGTGAATCTACCAATTCCTCATTATTTGATTACATCCTATATTATTGGTGATATAATTGGTATAGTAGATATTGTTCAATCTTTAAATTTCTTGGGTCAAATAAATAAGCCTTAAGTAGATATAGTGCTAATATTTCCTACTATAGTCCAGTTTAATAATAGGGATCCCACTACTACTATTATGACTAATAGTTTTACATGTCCATCAGTGATAGATTACTTGTAGAATTTAATTAGCATGCAAGCAACTTATTCATTATTTAATGGAACTAGTCCTCAGTTCCCTAAGATACTAGAGAGGGTAGATTTTGAAAAACCGGTGTCTGGTTTCATTTTTTATATGCAATCCACCCCTCCTAAGTTTTATACATAATTAGGAATGCCTATTGGCCAAGATGAATAAATAGGAACTCCTAAATTTTAAGTGTTTAGATCTATATGGAAGAGTAAGTAAATTATAGATATGTTATCCCAAAAATAAGTCATTGGAAGGAGGAAATGCATTTCCCGATTTTCCTGTAGGATGCACATCTTCCCCCACAACCATGCTTCTTCTTGGATAATCTCATTCATCTATTCCTATAGTGTAAGAAGATACAATAGAGTCACATGTTACATTAAACGTTCCTTCATTGATCAAATAACTAAAAGAATAAGAATATGGAAGGAAACACCTAGTGATTTCCAAAAAATAATAGTAAAATTCCATTTTGGTAGACAGATAGATAACTTAAGAATGGTTGAAATAAAGACTATGATTGTAGAAGGACAATGTGTTGAGTTCGAGTAGAGAGAAGACATATTCATTGGAATAGAGATAAGAAATTTAAATCCATCAAAGCTTGATAGGTACAAATACTATTCTTATAATTTTGTGGATGTTATTGGTGGGGCGATAAAATAAATTTTAAAAGGTTATGATCAACCTATTAAGAGACCACTAGAAACAAGCACCATTCAAACTCTTAAGGAAATTGTAGAAAACTTGTAGGGGTAACTTGTATATAGGATAATTAATTTAATAAGTTCAACTAGTACTATATCCTAGCCCAAGTGGGTGGACATAATTCATTTAATCTATAAAATAAATGGCATTGATGGGAAACTTCTTTTTATAAGCCAAACAACCAGAAATAAGGCTTATGCCCCTTTTAAATTTAATAACAACTGAAGTTGCATTGGCTTGGAATTTTGTTTTTTCTAAGATGGAAAACATGCTTAAACGACATCAAGATATATGAGCTCTAACACAATAATTTTCAAATCAAGAAAGAGAAGTAGTCTCTATTTTGATTGATATGAGAATCACTCAAGTAAGAACTACCCTAGGATAATTAGTGCATAATCCCATTTTAAAAATCTTCTTCAAGAAACATTTGATATATTTTTAGCTAAGATGTAGGGCATGGTCTACATGACCAATGATGAGATTATGAAATGAGTTAATTTTTTGAGAGACCAAATTAAAATAACTAAAGAATTTTAGTCAAAGAACTCTATTTTCGGCAATCACCATTGCACATGCATGTTTTGTATGAAAGTTGTCACAAAGTTCTCTTTTTACACATGTATTTTTAGACTTCACTTGAGAAGATGAGGCCTTCCCCATGCCAAGCCCATATATATTTGTATCCTCCTAGTCCCAAAGGGAGGATAATTTTGGATATGAGATAAATATAAAAATTTGAGGAAAATTTTACAATTAGCCTTGATGTGCAAACCTTCAATCTTTTCCAAACTTGTGGATTGTGTATGAAGTATTATCGTTCTTGTATCTTAGTTTTTTCTGCAAGAGTTATCTTTTCAATAAAGTTATTATGAATGTGGTATTATTGATTTCAATACCTTTTATATGTTAATCATAACCCCCCTTGTAGATGTGATAACACAATCTTCTCAACATGATAACTTTCAATTATATATTATTGAGTTTACTATATTTCTTATTTCCTTTGATGTACAATTGTGTATGATTCATGGTGTGCTCTGCATAGATTATAATAAACATTATCAAAAGCTTACTTTTCCAACCTTTAGCTCAAGTGTTGTTCTAGAAAGGTTTCATATTTCTTGACCCATATGCCTCCTTTTCTACCTTACCTTTCCATATTGTTTGAGTTTATTTTGGTGTTACCCACCCTGGCTTAGATCCATGATATATAAGTCTATCCCAAGTAGTTATAGATTCATTCATATCCAAACCCATATATGCTAAACAACTACTTCACTCTTCACTATTCTAATAAGAGGTTGTTTACAAAACCCAATACCTCGTAAATTGTGCCCTAGAGTGATTTTATTTTCATAGATCTTGAAATGTTAGAGGCCACCTCTTAATGTTACAAATGAACTTATTGAGCATGTACAGATTGAAGCCATGAATGTATGTGACATAATTATATTGATAAGGTCTATAAAGGATTAAGTTCCAGCCTAAATGGGGAGACATATATCAATTTGTTAGTAAAATGAAGAGCATAGAGGCTAAGATCCATTTTTTGAGCCAAGATACAAGAAATATTACATATGCCCAATTGAATTTAATTACAACAAGAGATGCTCCATGGGTACAAAATCATATAGTTTCTAGAAGACATAGCTTGATTTAATGGCGTAAAAAAATGTGAGCTTTAGTTCATTAGTTTAAAATTTAGGAAAGACAAACTATGTCAATTTTGAAAGACATGAGGGTTATTTGAGTAATTAATTGCCTTGGGCAGTGGGTACTAAAGCACATTCTTGAGAATCTTCTAAAGGTTGTAGTTGATAGTTTTACCGTAGAGATTGAAGGGACCATTTATAGAACTAATGAGGAGATTCTATATATAATAAATTTTTCTAGAGATAAAATATTTCCACAAAATCACTTTTATGTACAGGAAATAATAGCATTGAGCACTCATAAAAGGATGGTGAAAAAGCTCCCACAGTTGTTCAAGCAATCTTTGCTAGATTTTGAGGGTATTGATATCAATTTTTAGGGTATCCATGCCTTATCATCAAGTAGCTTTTGTAATTCCATGTTCACTTGTAGCCTAAGCTTATCTTTGTTTGTGCTATTTCCTATGACTAAGTATTCTTTTAACAAAATTTTCCTTTTTGGTGGTTATATTGTAAACATGCATGATATGCATAATCTTATACATATAGTTTATTTCTAGTAGTTTATTTTCCATTGACCAGGATTGTCCCAACATTAAATTTACTTATTCATTGATTTCAATGTACTTATACAATTTTTAAAAAAATCGTATTTGTCTATGCTCACTACAATATGGACATTTAGCCTTTATTTGCTGAATCTCCAAATCCTACACATTTAATGAAAGTGGAAAAGTCAAAACCTATTAAAAAAAAATGTTATATACATATTATAGTGCTTATTTTTACATAGCAAAAAACATCAAATTATATGGAGAAGGCCACGTATAATTTGGCATCGTAAAGTCAAAATTGACATCTACTTCGTCATAAATAGACCATGTCAAGTCCATCCAAAGCTATAACACGTGATTACAATAATCTATTTACATCGACATCTATACAACTTCTTATATCAAATTTTTTATTTAAGATTAACCAATCAACCTATTTATATTTCCTTTTAAAAGTATAAATATATTTTATATCCACTTATATTTTTAGCAATCAACAACAAACAACAAAAAAATATATTAATTCCAATAAAAACTTTGACGCATGATGTCATTGTATTTTATATATAATAGTGGTATCGAAATTGCGTAGGGTATCTTTACTTTTAAGTTTAATTGTGACCAGTTTTAATTTTATTGTGTCCACCTGAAATGCCACATATGAAATCGAGGTATTGCCTGGTGTTCAAATGACTTTACAAAGTGACCTTCGTTCTCCCAAATAACTTTTTACGAGGCTGCAGTTTTGTTTTATTATGAATTCCACTTTATATATTCTGTGGGTCAGCCCTTTATCCTATAAAATGAAATAAAGTAGTTGCAATTATATTTTTATAAATAAATACACAGGTAACTCTAACTATAAAATTATGTTACAGAAATATGACACATGGTAATCCTCCAAACCGATGGAATGACGAAGTTATTTTTTGTTAGGTTTCCTCCACTTTTGTGTAAACATGTTATACATTGCAGTTTTTGTATTTTTCGCATGCATCCACACTTCCGATTAAATGAAAAATGATCACCTTTTTTATACTGAACATATTCAATGGAAAAATCGGATCAAAAGATTAAAAATTCCGAACGAATTTTATGTTATAAAATATGTTAAAAAAAATACGACACATGGCAATAACTCATAAGCCATGTTGTAAATGGAACAACGAAGTCTCTTTATTCTAAGGTGGTCTCCACGTGTTACAATATGTTTAATTTTCTCACATGTCCTCACTTGCGCGCAAATAAATAATGATCACATTTTTTTAATAATTAAAATATGCAACAAGTAAAGTCACCGTAGTCTGAATATAATGAATCTACGTGTCCATTAAATAGTGTTCTAACATCACTTATGAGTGAAAGTAGTCGTACCATGATACCCATATGACCCTCATTCTATAAATTATTATTGTTGGATTAAATTAATCCAATGGCCTTCCATGGGTTTCACTATACCAATAGAATGTGGTTTATAATGTAATGTGTCTATGCACTTCATGAAAGTAAATTTCAACCAAATATTTTAAGGTGATGTTTGTTGGCATGGCATTCGTATGGATGACACTCATCATGATTACTATATATTTCATTTTTCATGAAGTGAAAAAAATAAATTGATATAAAATAATAAGAATTTATTATTTTGAAATTTTTATATATAAATAAATATGGTCAATGTATGATACCAATATAGATAATAAGTTTTTTTAATTTGAAGGCTCATCATCATCATCATCATCATCATCATCATCATCATCATCATCATCATCATCATCATCAGACATGTTATAAATTATTAGCATGATAATAGATATATACTAATATGGTTATTTTTTATGATAAGAGTATTATAACATAAATTAAATTTATTTTAAATAAAATAATTACACATTCATTAAATTTATGAATCTAGTTATGGATACATATATTAAATTATAGTTAATATCAATACATAATTTAATATTATAAGATTAATATAAATGAGTTACCAATTTAATATTGGTTCATCTCAAATACATGACAAATTAATGATATTAGTATTTTTGAGTTATGAGCTTATAAGTAGAAACCCTTCTCATAATTTTTTAAAACAAAAAAAAATATCCACATCAATATTTCTCATGTCTCTTATTTATCTCTATTAAAACCAAATTTCATGATTATGAACTACATCCTCACTTAACACTTTATTTATATTTCCACTCAATATCATATGTGAATATTTTATCTTATACCATAATTACAATTTAAATATCAAAATATTCCATCTTTATTGCAATATTACCTTTTGTTTATTATTTTTATATATATAACCCACTAAAAATAATCCATGTGACCATGAAACCACATATCAATAGATAAAATATTATAGTAGAATTTAAAAATTGAAAAGTCAAACAACATAGTTACCATGTGTAAAAACAAAACACATTAACATAACTTTTAAATTTTCAAATGTATTTTTTTTATTCTTTTAATAATCATATTATTCATAATTTTTAGCAACAAAAATATTTTACATTTAACTTTTCATAGATATAAGGAATATTATTAATTTAAAATATATATTTTATTTCTTTTAACCTCATTTTAATTAAATTCAATTTCATAGTTAAAAGAATTCAACTAAAAGAAGTTGTAATTATAAATTTTTCATATTGTCAAGAATAAAGGTCATATTCTTATTTACATCACCTCATTTTTATTATATTTGTTTTTATAAATACATTGTATAATTTAAAACTTGGCATTGAAATCAATACTACTTGTATTAACAAAAATTTCACACAAAAACTACATAAAAAACAGAATTACCACCATGTACTTACTCAAGTATTCTATTTCCAAATAGTATTTTCAATTAATTAAACTAAATATATTATATATTCTTAAAAAAATACTAATAAAAATGCATGAATACATTACTAAAGCACCTTAAATCTAACATTTTATTTTAACATTCCAAAACAATAAAATGATTTGTTGTTATCTAAAAAATTTCTATTATTTATTTAATCTTATACATTTTAAAGTAATTTTCACATTCTCAAATTTTCATAATTTTTTGTAAACTAAATATTTTACCATCTAATATAATGTTACTTCAACAATAATCAATAAAATATTACTTCAATAATAATTACTACCACTATACAAATGTTATAATACTATGTCAACAACCTACATAATCTACATATTTCAATACATTTATTCATATCAAATGACTTTACCACTTAAATTTATAATATTTATATCTTAATTTTATTTAGAGTTCAATTTGAATACCACAAATTATTTTTTAAATATAATTCTAATAAATTTATTTAAAACAATTATTGAAAAACTAATCATTATGCACTCATATTTTCCATAAACTTTTGTCTAAATATTTGACAATTGTTTTTCACATTATATGTTTTAAAACATGTTAAAGTTATTTAAAATTATTCCAAGTTATGAATTTATATTTTTTGTTTAGGCATGTGATTTCATTATACTCAATTTTCTAAGGTATATTTTTATGTTAAATTTATAATTAATCTTTTTAAATTAAAAAGTAAAAATATTATTAAATATTATATTATTTATATTATTATGTAAATGAAAATAATAATACAACAAAAATTTATAAAAATTATATATGAATGAAGCTTAATTACTTTCTTGGTAAGAGGAATTGAAATTTTATTATTGAGAAACTTGTATGTAGCCATCCTTATGGAAAAATAATAATAATGGTGATGATTTGTACATAATGAAATAATCTCATTTATTAGGATAAATGGTAGCGTCATGAATACATTACAATGATATAACTATATGGATTAAAAAATTTAGGTGTAAATCTACTTTACTAATAAATTTTTAGCATCATCTTAATCTATTAATAAATGTGATTTAATTTGATAGTTTATTATTATTTAATTTGAAAAACATATACAAATAAATTTCAAATATTTTTTTTTCCACATATTATCTATTAAATGAAGGAGGATGAAATTACACCAATTAGAAACTATAATATAGACAATAATAATCTAATTATAGGGTCAAATTATCCCTTGGGAAACATGGGTGAATTTTTAGTGGTAGACATAACCTAAGGCATGAAATAATTAGGCAAGGATTCAATAAGGATATTGTTTGTCCTTTATCCAAATTTTGATTATAATTTCTTATGACAAATACAAAATTAAGTAAAATGGACATGGAGACCATTTGATTTTCCTCACATAGAGTTAATTATTTATCATGTAAAACATAATTTTTGATGAGAAGATTTATTTAAAGCTGTGATAAACAATTATTGACTATATTATCATTAGAAACGCTATGATCCATTTGTATGCATAATTATTTTTTATGGTATGGTTTTCTTCACTCTTCAAGTGACGAGTATTTTAATTATAAATATAGTTAATCAAACACCTAGTGATAAGCTACAAGAGCCTTTTCATTGAAAAATGATATTAAAATGCACTAATTATTTAATGATGCATTGATTAAAATAAAATAATGATATCATCCTTTAGGTAATTTACATTAGAACCAATTAATAGTTTGAGATATACTTTCAATTTCATGCTAACTACCCATGCTATTTTCATAAGCCAAACACACTATAATAATATATGGCTTATGTTTCGTAACAAAAATATAAATTAAAATTTATGATTTTATTATGGAAATATATCACATTGATCCTTATATAATAATATTGTATCATAGAATTTAAAGTAATAATTTTTGCATCTTAATATTGAATGTATTTTCTCATTGGATTGTTTCTTACATCACTTGAATGAATGGATACTTAATCATCAAATGATTTGGGGACATGTTCGACTCAGACACCCTCAAGGCAAGTGCATATTATACATAGGGGGTATTAAGGTATAATTTTACTACTCTATCTCTTATTCACTAAAAAAATCTATTATTTTTTACCCATTTTTCAATATCCAGTTAATACTAAGACATATTCTCATTTCAATATAAATAAAACTTACATAAAAAAGTGAGCAAGGTAAATAGACTTGTACGAGATAAACAAATAACAACAAGGGTATAAAACTAGTAAACATAAACAGAATCATAGTCCAAATAGTGAAATGTAAGGAAGTTAATAGAGATTAATTATAATTTCAAGAAAGTAATCAAATGTTCAAGACTATAAATTATCATAATGAATATAAAGTCCCTAATTCCATAACAACTTTATATGTAAGCCTCGTCAACCCATGTAACATTTCCACATAAGAATTAGGTTACACTTTATGGAGATATCTCATTAGACATAATATAATTTCCATAAGAGATAATAGTGTGGTACTTAACCACCTCTCCCATGCCCTAGGGGAAGCATATATTACATGTATAAATATTGCCCAATTATCCCAACAAAAATGTTATATGTAACCTATTATTTTAATTCATTAATCCACCCAATAAAACAATAGATGACGAAATTAAAAATGATATTAATAATATGAACCACATAGACTAAAATAAATCCATTCATTATTTTATAAAATACCAAATTAAAAAAAACATTTACTAGTAATAAAGATCAAATAAAAGATCATAGACAAAATTTCATATTTGAATAAGGGAATTCAATAAAACATAGTCATTATGATCATAAGAAAAAAATCTCTTTTTTCATATAGCCAAAGCCTAAAAAATATTAAAGATAATAGAAATACTTCTTGGGATATTAACTTTTCACATTAGTACAATTCCATATTTTTATTTACCAATTTATCTTCATATTCCATTAAATTTCTTACTGAATCCCAAAAAATCAATGAACACACACACACACACACACACACACACACACACACACACACACACACACACACACACACACATATCATAAATGTTGTGTAGTTTTCTTTTCTTGTCACTCTATTTATGTTAGCTATGTTAGATATATCAGTCTTCTAGGACTAATCTAAGGACAATACAAATAATGGGATTTATTTACTTAATCATACACTAATGGATTATAATTGATTTTTATTTAAAACATCTACTCTTCCATTTATTCTTTTTATTGTTGGCATGTGATTTTCTTCACACTTATTGACCATTAATATTTTTCATTGGGATAAAAGTCCCATTGATTTTATTTATTGTGTTGAATGTGTTTCCTTCTCACATTTATAAAATTCACATGTCATATTCCCTTTTATATTTCATTCTTATTTATAATAATGTGTTCATATAGTTTATAATTTAACATGTTTATTTACATTTAATTATTAAACACTAACATCCAAAGAGTTCAAGTTATTGTGTATTTTTTGTATGCAATGTGGATGTCAATTTTTTGAGATCTCATTATGATATGTCAATTGAAATACCACCCTAATGGTTATTTTTTAGATCCCATAACAAAATATCTCAATAAATATATAAATGTATGTTTATTTTCTAGTCATCTACATATAAAACTAGATCAATCATAATAACTTTTTGGTATAACAAGGTGAATCCATAATCCTAATAATCCATGTCATAAATAAATAATATCATATTCAATCATGATATATTCAATTCAATCAAATAATTTAAATACCACATCATCATGTTGAAGGTAAATATAAAGTGTTGATACAAAATTATGATCTCATAATCACATAAACATATATGTATCCACATAAGTGTCTTAACATATAAAAAAATAAAAAATCCATAATAGAATCACAAAAAAAGGGGTGACTCCCATGATAATAAAACAAGGGTCTAAATGTGGGTTATGACATTATAGTTGACATGAATACACAATAGCAATATTGTGCATTCATACATAATCCTACTAGATTAATATGGACGGGTTAACAACTTATTTTTGCTTCCTTTCAAGTAAATTATAGGTTATGCTATTTGGACTTGTGGGTTATGGTCCTATATGTGGAACTTCATCCCGAGTTTTTAAAAAGTGAAAATACACCCACACCAGTTGGATTCACATCTCGTATTTCTCTTATGGAAGCCACATGTCATGATAATGAACCACACCCTTACCTAGATATTCTTTTGTCTTTCCTCTAGGCATCACGTGTTGATTTTTTCTATTATTACATTATATGGAAATTTAAAAACTCAATTTAAACATCAAAATTATTCCATTTATTTGTGCAATGTGACCATTTTGCCTTCCAAACATCTATTTATTGTCTACTTTATCATGACCAAATCAAATTAACTTATATAGATATGAAGCAGAGATTAATAGAGTGTCATTTTTATTTTAACGTCACTTGGACTATACAATTGAATAATAAAACAACATTCTTACCATATGTATCAAAATCACACATTAACTTATCTTTATAAATTGTAATTATTGTTTTTTTAGTTTTAATGTCTAGTTTATTCACATTTGTAATCTACAATTATGTTTCACATGGTAAATTTCATAGTAAAAAAAACATTATCAATTTCAAATATAAATTCCATAGATTTTCAACTCATTTTCAATAAATATAACTCCACATTTGATAGAGTTCAACTAGGAGAGGTTCTGGTTGTACATTTCCCCTCATGTCAAGAATAAATTACATATGTATATTTAAGTCAATTCATTATATATATAAAAATGTTTATAAATACCAATATTCAATTGGCAATTTATGTTTCAAAATTTAAAACAATACTAACTACATTAATGGAAATATGAAAAAAAATATTTCATAAAGGATAAAACATATACCATCTACTTAATAGGACAATTCACTTTGGAATGGATATTTTAAATTAACCAATGCAAATATATTATACATTGCAAAAAAATAAAGTATAAGCAAGGTACATGAATATGTTACATAACCACTTTAAATAGAATCTTTTCTTTTTAATATTTGAAAATAATAATTTTAAATGTCCAATCTAATTTTACTTCAATGAAAAATTTTACAACTATAAAAGTGTTATAATACTCTATCCACAAAAATCAAATCACTGGTCCCCTATAGACCCTAATGGTATTTTGAGACTTATACCTCTTTTATCCCAACCTAATTTTTGGTCCAACTAAAAATGGCTAGTTGTCATACCTCTCAAATGTAGTATTAGATCTTAATCTATCTATTTTTCATCCTTTCAAAATTAGATGCTTCTGAGTCTTGAGCCTTCATTATGTCTACCTAAGCTAGCTTTTGTATTACTTATTAATTGAATTATTTCCTAATTATTTATTCCTCTATTAGTTCCCTCTTGGTATTTCACTATAGCTACATATTCCTCTATTATTTGTGCAATGTGACCATTTTGCATTCCAATCCTCTATTTCTTGTCTACTTTATCTTGACCAAATCAAATTGACTTACATAGATATGAAGTAGAGATTAATAGAGTGCCATTTTTATTTTAACGTCACTTGGACTATAAAATTGAATAATCAAACAACATTCTTACCATGTGTATCAAAATCACACATTAACATATCTTTATAAATTGTAATTATTGTTTTTTTAGTTTTAATGTCTAGCTTATTCACATTTGTTATCTACAATTATGTTTCACGTGGTGAATTTCATAGTAAAAAAAACATTATCAATTTCAAATATAAATTCCATAGATTTTCAGCTCATTTTCAATAAATATAACTCAACATTTGGTAGAGTTCAACTAGGAGAGGTTGTGGTTGTACATTTCCCCTCATGTCAAAAATAAATTACATATGTATATATAAGTCAATTCACTTTATATATAAAAATGTTTTTAAATACCAATATTCAATTGGCAATTTATGTTTCAAAATTTAAAACAATACTAACTACATTAATGGAAATATGAAAAAAATACTTCATAAAGGACAAAACATATACCATCTACTTAATAGGACAATTCACTTTGGAATGGATATTTCAAATCAACCAATGCAAATATATTATACATTGTAAAAAATAAAGTATAATCAAGGTACATGAATATGTTACATAACCACTTTAAATATAATATTTTCTTTTTAATATTTGAAAATAATAATTTTAAATGTCCAATCTAATTTTACTTCAATGAAAATTTTTACAACTATAAAAGTGTTATAATACTCTATCCACAAAAATCAAATCTCTAGTCTTCTATAGACCCTAATGGTATCTTGAGACTTATACCTCTTTTATCCCAACCTGATTTTTGGTCCAACTAAAAATGGCCAGTTATCATACCTCTCAAATGCAGTATTCGATCTTAATCTATCTATTTCTGATCCATTCAAAATTAGATGTTTCTGAGTCTTGAGCCTTCATTATGTCTACCTAAGCTAGCTTTTGTATTACTTATTAATTGAATTATTTCCTAATTATTTATTCCTCTATTATTAGTTCCCTCTTGGTCTTTCACTATAGCTACATATTTTCATTGGGTCCTCATTGTACTCATGGTTAGTTGTTTCTCGCTAGGAGGAGACCTAATCCTCCAAATGTATATTTTTGTAGGAACCTTTTTTCAATCTTTTTCATCTATTTCCTATTAGGGGTAGACCTAGATCTCTTGATGTGTTTGGGTATAATACCCACATCATTTATTAATGTTGGGTTTAATTTAATCCAAACAACCTACATACTCTAATATATAATAAGTATATCTTATTTTCATTCAAATTTTATTTTAATTATTACATACTATTGTTTAAATAAGTCATAAAAATATATTTCCCACAAATATAGTAACGTATATTTCCTATACTTTTATCTAAATATTTGACTAAAAAATTTAACAATTACATTTATTTTAAATTTATTATTTTTTAAATTACATTTATTATTTTTTACTTCTCTAATTTAAGAGTTTAATCTATTGTCTTTAAGAATGGAGTATCATTACACTCACTTTTATAATCTATATTCTATATTACATTTATAAACAAAAAATTTCAATAAAAAAATTATAATTCTACTCAACATAAAATTATTAATAATTTAAATTATTATCTAAACAAAAAATAAAATTTTAAAATGAAACCTTATAAAAATAATTTCCATGATGTGGCTTAATTACAAGCTTATTAAGAGGAAATTAAATTTTATCACTAACAAACTTGTAGGTAGCCTTCTCTATGAAACATTTTTTAAAAATAAAATGGTGACAATCTTTATAGGACTAAAATATATTATTCATTATTTTTGATGGTAGTCTCATGAATTATAATGATAGAAATATATCAATTAAAAAATGTGTAAAATCAATTTATAGAAATGTTTCTAGTATTCTCTCAATCCGTACAAAGATGGCATACAATGTAATAACTTATATTAAAATATTTTTTTTACTTATATATGTATCTCAAAATATTTTTTTTCTCTACCCTAAATTTTTATTAAATAAAAAAGGATGACTAACATCATTATATAATACAGACAGAAATCATCACCAATATGTAACATATTGGGGAATGAGTGCAAACTAATTAGAGACTATTATTTAACATGAAAAAAAATAATGATGGGATTATAATTATATCTTGGGAAATATTGGCAAATTTTATTCATGGAATAATAACCTATCATGGTTTGGTGAGCATCCACACTAATGTAATAGGATTAGTTATGAATGAGCTTGCATTAACTTTTCCATATCTATGTGAGGTGTATTAAAGTTTAGGTATAGTGCTGGGCTCAAAAGTTTTATAAAAGGTTGCTTGAGTTAAATATATATATATATATATATATTTTTAAATAAATTTTAGATTATCACTAAATGGTGCTAAATAAAAAAATATTATAAAACTAACACACAATACACTATACTATTATAAAGAAAACAATTTTTATAAATAAAAATATATATATATTTTTTGAATGAATAATTGTGTAGGGTAATATTAAAAGGTATAAAATAGAAAATTGTTATTAATAATAACTCTTGAAATGATCGTAAGTAATATATAACTAATAAAGCTAAATAAATTAATTTTATCCTTGATAATTGACAATTAAAATATTAAAAACAAAGTAACACCTAGTTTCAATCACATTAATGGGCTACAAAATAAATTGTGATATAATTATTGAAAAACATTAAGTAAGTTAGTGGCCACATTTGCATAACGTAATTCCCAATTAACATTTTTTTACAAACAATACATAATTATGCATAGCTAAAAACTCTCACTTATGGAAAATTGAGACCCATGTATCAAACATACCTAAACATAATTTAAATTTAAATCTATATTCAAATGCACTTCCAGAGGCCATACTCACATTAAATATTTTATTTTACCTTTATGATGTTTTAATCCTATGTGTATAATATTATATCAATGTCTCCTCTTTTGATATTTTACATCTTCTAAAAGTGTTATTCATGTCTTATTTATTTTTGTAGAATCATGATGATCACATTTATTAATCATTATTTAAGATAGAAAAAATGTGATCATGGGGATGTGTGTGATGTTTGTAAGAAAAGGTTTATGCATGTGTCAAAATATAATGGTTTCAAATTTATTTTTGGATCAAAGCATACAATCAGAGCAAGGTCAGAAACTAGACTCAAGAAGTTTCATAGTGGATGATGATGACCATTTGATGGATCATATCCTTTCAAAGAAAATCCAATTAGTTATTTCAAAGAAGGAAGGATTGTCTTATGAATCACTGGATTTCACCATTCCAATTCTATCAATCTTTGAAGGAGGCAAAGATTAGATAGTTGTGTGTAACAAAAACATAACTAAAGGAAAGAAAGAAATAGATCCTTTTAAAATAAACCTTAGATCTCAAATGTAAAATATGTAGCATGGGTTGAAGTTTAATTTTATTTATTTATTATTTATCCATGGATTGGTTGTCATCATTTATTTGCTGTCTTTGACATCCTTTGATCTTTTTATGTTTGGCATTCCTTCTAGATGGGTTGCCCATGTTTGATTTTTTTATTGGGTCAGATCCCTTTTCATAACCCTCTTTTACCATTAATAAAACCAATTTGTATTTGTGATGAGTTCCACATGTTTATTTCTAAATTCCTAAATTTCATTAAAGTGATAGGTGTGTTTAATATTTTTTTCAATGTGATAGAAACATTATTATTCATTATGTATATAAATGTCATTGAACATGAAATGATATGAATTGTAAATAAATCTAAGTGGATTTATACACTTTGAGGCTTTTATGATTTAAAGTATTATGAGTGACTAATTTTGATTGTGATTTAATAATTAATGTCCAAGAACAAGTAAAGTACTAAAAATCAAATTAGATATACAAAATATAAAAATATGAATATGGAATACATTAATTTAGAGAATTAGAATCATTGATAAATACTAAATTGAGAAAATATAATAAAACTTAGATTGGGTATATTTTATTATTAAACGTGAATACTTATTGTGGATGGAAATCAAATAAGAATAATTTGAACTATATCACATCCAAACAACATAAATTCAAATTGTGCTAGGAGAAGGTTTTATTTAAAGTAAAATACCACATTTCATCCTTGTCTATTGGTTCCCACCATGTTTAGATTGTTTGTTGGATTTTAAAATCTTTGTACGTACACATATCTATGAGGGTTTATTATTTATCTGTGTGTTCCAATTTTCCACATGAAAGATATACAAAATAAAAAAATGTTTCTCCTACACATAAACAAAATAGATTTAAAATGAAAAATGGAAAGAATATTTTTATGGTAATAATTAGTTATCCTTAGAAAACCATGCATAATCTAAGAGTTTCCTATATAGATATAAGTGCCTCAAGATAATGTTATTTTACCTCCTAGAGTATGTATACAAATATTGACTTTTTATATGAACTTGAATAGATAGATTTATCTAAAGTATTTATAATTAATGCCCTCAAATTATAATAGAATGAATATAGACTTCAACTATTAATTTTAAAATAAAGAGAAAATTCAATCAAAATAATAGTATTCTTTTGCTTAGTGTACAATGAAATTTTTTAGTGATTTGTAGATGTGTTTAGATAGGCCTTGATGTGATTATATAGATGAAAATTTTAATTATTTCCATTAGTTATCCTTGAGAAAAGTTATGGAGGGTAAATTTAAATGTATAAAAATTTTAAATATGTTGTTTTAACTTGGCAAACAAGGTTATACTACTAGACAAGGATGTATTTCATCCATAACTACATAGCATTGTATTATCCCACAAGGATAAAAATTACTATAATTTGGATGACAGGAGTTTTTAATCATAATAGATATGTCTAAATGGTTTTTCCAGTAATTTAAAGGTAGTAAGTGGAATAATGTATGATCCTATAGAGACTAAAATTTAATACAATGGAAAAGATAATAAGTAAGGCAAGGATGCCATGATTAAATTTTGTTAAACACTTAACAATTAAATACAAGGCACATATTGATTTTTTTTTTTATATATTGTTTTAGGATTTCACTTTTGATACATTGAAGACTATAAATTTTTATTGTGCCTGAGAAATTATTTTTTTAACTAAGGTTTTCATTAATGGCAGGTTTCACACCTGAATCTCATGGTGTGAGATAACCTTACAACAATTAATTTAATACCCCATATTTCATTTTTATCAAATCATTAAATTTCCTTTATACACTTTAGAGTATTATTGACTAGGTATATTTTATTTTTTAATGTTCGTTTTATATGAATTTTCTCAATACTCTTTAAGACCTATAGGTGTCAGTATGTGATAAGAAAAGTAATCATATTGGTAGCTAGTTGTGAAATTTATTTGGTCAAATATTTATCTATTATTATTTGAATTTAATTATCATCATCACCAATATTGTTATGTTCTATTTATATATGATTAGGATATTATAATTCGACCAAGAAGAGAAGGTCTATAATTTTCTCTTTTGGTGATGCAACAATAGTTTATGATTCATTTAGTGTACCCTTGTATATTGACACATCTATAATTGGGTTATTCTCATTTATTTTATTAGATTAAAAAACTTATTATTTATTGATTCCTTCTATTGGGATAATCTGTAATAGAATTGTTATGGAAAAACTAATACAACAAATTATGAGTTTCCTTAATTATTAAGTTGAATCAAATTAAAATATTTAAAGGAATAATTTTCTTCAAAATATTATATCTATGTCCATTATGCGTATAGCATGGATAGTAATACTTCTATATAATTTATATAATATCAAACTAAGAGTAAGGTATAAAAAAAATGATTTGGTCAGACCTAAAATATGGTCATCTATGTATTTGGTGCTATTGTCACATGTAATGATAATGATCTAAGTACCAAGTGTAGACTATATTCAAATCATATTATGTCTTTATCTTATTTTTAAAATATCCATATTGATGCCCAATGTTTATGTGAATTTTATGTTTCATATATTTAACCCTAATCTATTATCTATAAAGACATGGTTTACTCCCATATTTTTTTACATAAATGAATAAATGGATAATTTTTTCTACTATTTATTGGAAAAAAAATGTTACTTTCAAACTAAATTATTAAATGGATTTTTAATAGAAATAAAATGTTCCTTACTTTTATCATTAAAAATATTTATGTCATGTAATGCATCATATGGGATATTCTTGTAGATGGATGCTTTCTTTAGTAACTTAAAGATTAAAAACCATAGATTGGGTATTATTTAGATTATAAGTGATATAATACCCTTAATTTAGATTTTTTGGGTTAATGGGAGGTTGAGGAGAAGAAGGAACATGTGGACTAACTCTACTCTACTGTGCATTGTGGGACACCTAACCTTTTTTAATGGTAATAACATTAATAAAAGTATTTAATTTATGCATCATGAAATAATTTTGGGAATGATGGTGGTTACAAAAATATTTACATCTAGGGTGATAATAAAAAAAGATGAGTCATGCATGGTCTTCGGTGTTTAATAGTAACCAAAATATAATCCATTCAATATTTAGACAATATAAATTAAGAGAGATGAATATTATTCTTGATTGAATTTAGCTTTAATATTTTTGAATAATAATTTGACCCTTTTGAATATATATTTGTTAAAGATATTATGTGTCTTAGGAAATAAACATCGATGTACACATGTATCTTGTGGACACCATAAATTTTTATATAAAAACATGTTTAATATTTTTTAAGTGAATATATATGATAGAAGCATGTATCAATAGTTAGTGATATCCATTTATGTTTTATTTTCATACATTTCAAAGTTGATAAGTTAACATATAAGGGTCAAAAATCATTATTTTGTATTTTTCTAATATTTTTTTAATATGAAAAATATGATATCTTGGTAAATAGACATGTTCTCAATATATATATCTATATATATATATATATATATATATATATATATATATATATTAGTTTTTAATTAGTTTATAGAGGATAACTTGATAATATTTGGCCTATCTAAGCTTTCACGTAAGATTTATTAAAATACCAAGGTTAGTTAACTCTAAGTAGCCTTTTTATTTATTTAGATTTTTTAATTTCTCATGTCAACTCAAAGTTTGAGTTGATATTTATTTAAAAATAATTATATAATTATTTTATTTCATTCATGGTGAATCAATAAATATTAGTGTTAAAAAAACATGTGTAAGTTGTAGCCATGGAAATTCTTCTTTGATAGTTTTTTTATTTCATCATCTAGTATTATATATAGGTTTAGATTTTTAAGGTAATATCATTGTGATTTTGTATTGGGTTTTAA
The DNA here is from genome assembly GCA_037957365.1 of Torreya grandis. Taxonomy (NCBI): domain Eukaryota; kingdom Viridiplantae; phylum Streptophyta; class Pinopsida; order Cupressales; family Taxaceae; genus Torreya; species Torreya grandis. The sequence continues at coordinate 741,532 of JARHVA010006318.1, forward strand.
AATCATATTTTATTATAAATTTTGTGATTAAATCATGTGTGTAAAATATGGTGAAAGGAAAAGGAGCAATTTTTTAGATGAACTAGACTATATAATAGTTGCATAAGCAAGTGGAAGAATTGACTAAATTTATCACACACATTAAATATGAATTAAGAATGAGATTAAGTAGAGGAACAAATAGATCATGGAAAAATAAATTCAATAAGAACATGAATAAAATGAAAAACAACCATCAATTAAATAAATAATGGTTAGGGTATTACAGGGAAGGAACAAAGGGATCAAGATAAAGGTTTTAAAGTATGTAGGTAGTTTAAAACTATATGAGTTGATAGTATTTTTAATAAGAGGGAGAAGATTTATGAATATAAGAGTCTAAAAGAATAAAATACTATAAAATTTACATGCATAAACTGAAGAGTCATGAAATGATTTGATAGAATCACATGTAGAAAGAAATATAGATAAATGGTGAAAAAATGATCTAGACTTATAGAAAGATTGGGAAAAATATGAGAGTTAAATTTATTCCTATAGATTATTTAAAATTCTCTACATATAATTTTTTTAATTTAAGGGAAACAAATCATAGTGTATAGGACTATACATGTGTGTTTTAAAATTTATCCCCATGAGTGGATAATGAAAAAATAGAATAAGGGATGGATCCAAAGCATGCATATTCTTTGATTTTTTATATTTAATATTAATTAAGAATTAATAGAGGAAATAATATGTAATAGGATTACCAATTACCTTTGAAGGAATTATAAAAACCTAATAGACATGATTTTCAAATACGAATGGGGGAAAATGGTGGAAATCATTTCCAAGGTGTCAACATGGTTTTAATCCCACTACAAGATAACCATCCCATGGAATGAAAATTAAAAATGATTAGAGATAATTTTTGAAAATAAATAGAGGAAGATGGTTTTAGAGAGATAGAGGATATGGTGAGGTAGAGGATGGAATGGTCCAAAAGACCTAATGTTTGTTACAAATTTGGATAAGAAGATATAATATATAATTTTAATTTTCACTATCATTAATAATAAAGGAGTAAATAATATGGGCCAATATTTAATTTGCTTGAGGCTAAGATACAAGGAAAAAATATATATGTTATTGTAACAAACATAGGATAAAATATCATGATGAAGAGAACAATGATAACTCTAAGCGAATAAGAGGTGTAGAGTAAGGAAGTGAGTGATTCATGGATGCATACAGATATTTTTTTAACAAGGTAAACTTGAAGAAGTAAGGTGTTCAAATTATTTTATCATGGTGGTAGTTGTGAAAATTTGGTTTTTAGAGAAATGATACAAAAACTAGTTTTATAATGTGATTAGTATCCTTATCTCTAATTGATTCCATATATTAATAAAGGGAATGAAGTTATAGTAGATAAAATATGTTTTGTCAAGTTTTGTATATCAAAAAATCACAACAATGAAATATGATGTGATGTTATTCTATTGCATGTATATCATGTGCCTTTTTGAAGACCTTTGTTGTATGACAAAAGAAATTAATGATCGACCAAAAAATGTATAATTTTTTATAAGATGGTTAAAAGGTAGTTTAGTTACCTCTTAAAGTATAAGTAAAATTATAAATAATGTTTTCCATAAAATAATTTATCAAATACAAGAATATGGAAGGTTTTTATTATGTATTAATACTAAATAAAAATATGCAAAACTCATCCAAATACCCATAGAATAAACAATAAGTTTTTTATAATATGAATATGTTATACTTGATGTGGCATCATATTTTTTACCACTAGACAAAGACATTAGGAAAAATATAAATTTAATCCTATAATTATCTCCACCTAATTAATAAACATAGCATTAGTCCAATTGAACATACTAAGTTGAATAGAAAACTTATCGAGTTGTTGAGAAAAGGTGTAGTGATGATAACATGAGGCCATGTGTAACACTAACAATGTTAATTATAAATAATGATGGAATATGGAAGATGTGTGTTGATAGTAGAGAAATAAATCAAATTACCATCAAATACATATTTCTAATACCTTACATGTATGATGCGATTGTCATGATTAAAAGATCAAAAATTATTAATTAAGATTTATCTAGGGAATGGATAATATTAGATTCATTTTTTGTAAAGGATTTGAATGCAAAATATCCTTAAACACTAAGTATGACTTCAATAAATGTATGGTGATGGTATTTAGATTATCCAATGTACACAACACATTTAAGAAGTTGGTGAATATAGTGGTGTGAGATTACATTAGTAAGTTTGTGTTGGTTGTTTTCATGATATTTTGATAATTAGTGAGATTAAAAAAGACAATTTTAAGAATTTAATAATGGTATTAGATTTATTATTGAACTAATAAAATATATCCAAATATGAATCCTTGGGTCTCTATCACTTTATTATTTCAAACAATGGTGTAAGAATGGATGAAGAAAAGTTGAAGGAAATTGCAGAGGGGAATATCCGAAACAACATATTGTAGGCAATAAGTTTCTAAGGATTAGAAATTTTTCACAAAAACTTCACTAATAATTTTATTGATATGGTTACACCAATAATATATTTCATGTGGGGAAAGAAGTTTGAATAGATAATCATAGCACCATAAATATTAAAAATATTAAAGAAGTTGGTAAAACCCCCATTTTAGCATCAACACATTTTAAAAAGTGCTTGAGTAATATTTTAATGCTACACATGTGGGAATTATTGATGTGTTGACTCAATAAGGAAACACCATATCATATTTTAGAGCAATTTTAATGAGATAATAAATATGTATTCTACATATATTTTAAAATTTTATGCCATTCAATAATATACTAGAAGCATTACATTTTTCCTAAGTATTTTATTCTATTTACAAATCATGAGGCCTTGAAGTATGTGAACACTCAAAATATTTAAATAATATGCATGAAAATTTGGTGTCTTTATTGTATGGATATACATTTCTTTAGATAAATAAACTATGAAAATGGAATCAGGGAGTTGATTCCTTTAGTAGGCAAGTGGGGTTATTGAATTCAATATTGAGTGAAGTATTTTGATTTGAATATGTTGAGGAATTATAATATACTAATGTAAATATCGGGAATATAGTTAAATAATGCAGGAATCCAGTAGTGGGGGAGAGAGGTATTATTTATCAAGAATATATTAAATATGATGGTTATCTCTTCAAAAAGAAAAGTTGTGTATTTTCATTGGTATATAAGAGATCGTTTTATATGAAAATTACGTTATAGTTATTTTGGTGGACATTTTGGTAAGAATAAAATAATAGATTTAGAGCAGCATACATTTATTTACAAAATATAATGAAATGTGTGTCAAGGTATGATGTAAGATAATGGGTATATTATAAGAGGATAAAATCCATTCACAATATATAGGGTTTTGCATGCCATTACCATTAGTAAGAGGACCATGGATAGGTTTTGCTATGAACTTCATATTGGCAATGCTAAACACAAATATGTAATGATTAAATTTTTTTTACTTACATATAGATTTCATCTAAGAATCTTCAAATTATTAAATTTAATAAAACCATTGATTCCATGAGAGTATAAAATCTATTTTTTAAATATGTTTTGATATTTCATGGTGTTGTAAAAACCATTACTTCAAATAGGGATACACAATTTATAGGTAATTTTTTGAGGACTCTATAGAAGGCAGGAATAAAGTACAATTTAGTATTGCATACCACCCAAAAATAGATGAATAAGCATAAATAGTAAAAAATATCCTAGTAAATTTGTTGAGATACATATTTTCCAACAAGCGCAAGCAATGGGACTTAGATTTATCACAATCTATGTTTTAATATAATGGTTCCTAAGGGTGTTTTAAGTTTGATAAGTTACCAATTTCACAACATGTTATTGATGAGGTAAAATAATTTTAAAAATACATACAACATTGGAAAGAAGAAGTAATAATAAATTTACTTGAAATAAGTGAAAAGTATAAGGAAGAAAAAAATTTAAGAAAAGGTCAAAAGGTTTTTGAAGAAGCATATTTGTTTATGTTTTATTTTAAAAAAGAAATATTTCCCCAAGGAACATACAACAAGTTGAAGTACATATAGACTGGTATGTGTAAAATTATGAATATAATCAATGATAAATATTGTGGGATGATTTAAAAAAATACTTTTAATATTTATCTAATATTTTGTTTTTCATATCTATATTATTTCCATGGAGAAGATTACAAATTGGAAGAAGTGGATTGGAGGTAACAAGGACCAAGGAAAAAGAAAGAGAAGATAACACATGTTATACATAAGAATATACTGAACATAATAAAAGGTAACTATAATAGGTATTTGGTGTGATGGTAAGGAATAAAATATGAATAAAAAACAAGGTTCTAGGATTTGAGATGAATAAAATTCACATGAATAAATGGTAAGGGTATAATCAAAGAAACTCATAGGAATTTAGTCTTTTTCCACCAATAGAGAATGATGCAGACACTTATCTTACATAGGCCATAATTTTTTATTCAAAAACACATTACATACATACATACATACATACATACATACATACATACATACATACATACATGCATACATACATGCTTGCATGCAAACATGCATGCATGGATGTATCTATATATGTATAAATGTGCACACGTGCACACACACACACACACACACACACACACACACACACACACACACACACACACACACACACACACACACACACACAAAAAGAGGATAATACAACCATAACCAAGATTAGCTAGATAGGGTTAATTTTCATATATTTTGGAGGATATAAGAGACCATCTAAAGGTTTGTAATTAAATTTTAGTATTTTTTAATAAATTTATAATTTTATAAATGATGCATACTTTTAATTGGAAATGAACATAAATGAAAATTAATGAATTAGTGTGAATTTAGTGTGTAGAAATAACTAGATATTTTTAGGCCCATCTGAATTTGCATGTAAAAGTTTTTAAAAATACTAGTTGCTAAAAATACCAGGGTTAGTTAATTATAGGTATATTTTCTTTTATCTATTTAGATTTATTAAATTTTAATGTCAACTCCAATTTCAAGTTAAAATTTATTTAAATACTAATATTTAACTATTTTATTTCATTCACAAAGAATCAATAAAGATTTGTGTTCACAAAATTCTATGTAAATTGTTCCTATAAAATTTTTGCTTTGCTAGTTTTTAATTTCATTAAACATGTAATGATTACTATAATGGATGGAGCTAAGAAACAAAAACTATTTTCTTACATTATATCGATATAAAATTTAGGTGAATAGGATTAAACTAAAAATCAAGCCTCAAAATCCATCCTAAATATTTAAAATAGAAACCCTAATAAAATAAAGAAGAAACCCTACATGGAAAATTAAGGTTTTAAATGCTCAACATAAATCTCCAATTCACCATTATGTTTTCATTATTACTTTTTATTATGTAGAATATAATATAAAAATTAGAATATATATATATATATATATATATATATATATATATATATCCTACATTAAAAATAATTAAATAATTACACTTTATTAGTTATAAAAATACATGAGGAGATAAGATATTTATTGTGATTTGGGTATCTATATGAGAGAAACTATGTGTAGTTTGTAATGAGGACTATAACTATATCAAAAATGACTCAAATTTGGAAAATAATTTTTTGGACCTATGTAGATAATTCCAAAAATAAATATTACTTGTATTAGTTATGGTTTTTTGCACTATATTAAAAACATTTATAATTTTTATCAATTATTTTGGCCTATTTCATTGTGTGCTCTTATAAACCTATATTAATTAAATTGTCATGAGCTTAATATGTCCATAGTTTTATGTCCACATATTAAAAACCATAAATCCCATTTTGACATTAGGTTATCTACAAAATGGAATGGATGAGATAAAATTATGTCACCTCAATAACCCTACATATAAGAGGTTTATTATTCTCTATGTTTCTAATGCTCTAAGAATGACCAAAATCTCATTTAGTTTTATTGATTAGCTATATTTGTGAAATAGTTATCCTTGGTTATGGTTGAGAATATTTATCTGACTTTCAACACATTTAAATGGGAAGAATTTTCTCACCTTGATGGTGCTTAAAGTTTTGCTATAACCCACTCCTTGTGTTTTATTTCTTATTTAGAAACCTTAGGGTTTATCCTCTAAATGTGAAAGTGGTTTATTGTAATTAATATGTGTGTGATTACTAGTTTATATATAGGAATAGCCTTATGCCTATTGTGTATAAGGAGATGAATCATTTTTTAAGTATATCATGTCATTGACATGATATAGTTAACAATATCAGCTTGTCTATGACAAAAATCCTTAGGTGTTTTAAATTTTATAAGTTACCATTACACAACATGTTATCAATGATGTAAAATCATTTTCAAAACATATACAACATTAGAAATAAGAAGTAATAATAAATTTATGTGAAATAAATTAAAATTCTAAGGAATAAAATTAATGCAACAAAAAGTCAAAAAGTTTTTAAAGAAAGATATTTGGTGATGTTTTATTTAAGAAAATAAATATTTACCCAAGAAACATATAAAAATTTGATGTACAGGGAGATTGATATGTGTAGAATTGTGAATAAAATCAATGATAAATGTTGCAAGGTGAGTTTATAATATAATTCTAATATTTATACTATATTTAATTTTTCATATTTATATTATTTTTGTGAGAAATATTATGAATATGAAGAAATGGATAAGAAGTAAAAGCGATAAAGGAAAAAGATAGAGAAGATAACACATTTAATACGTAGAAATAGAGTGAACACAAAAAAAGGTAACTGTAATAGGTATTTTATGTGGTGGCAAGGAATAAAATATGAATAAAATAATTGGATTTCAATATTGGAGTTGAATAATATTCACAAGAACAAATGACGGGAGTATAATCAGGGAAACTCATAGGAAATGTGTAGTTTTCAACTAAAGGAGAATGATGAAGGCACTTACCTTGTAGAGGCCATAATATTTAATCTAAAAAACCATTTGACATATTAAAATGTGTGTGTGTGTGTGTGTGTGTGTGTGTGCGTGCGTGCATGCATATATGTATGAATATATGTGTTTGTGTGTGTATATATATGTAGATACATATATTTGTGTGTGTGTGTGCAATAATATGTGTATGTGTGTGTCATGTGTACGTATTTATATACACACACATCTCTCTCTCTCTTTCTCTCTCTCTCTATATATATATACACACACACATATGTACACACACACATGTGTGTGTGTGTATTACATATATATATATATATATATATATATATATATATATATATATATATATATAGATATACATATACATATACATATATGTATGTATATATCTATATGTGTGTGTGTGTGTGTGTGTGTGTGTGTGTGTGTGTGTGTGTATACATACATATGTATGTATGTATGTATGTATATATATTTGTATATATATACATACATATATATGTATATGTATATATATGTATATATAAATATATAAATATATATATATATATATATATATATATATATATATATATATATATATATATATATATATATATATATATATATATATATATATATATATATATATATATATACACACACACACATACACATATACATATACATACATACATACATACATATAGATACATATATATACATACATATACATACACACACACACACACACACACACACACACACACACATACATACATACACACACACACACACACACACACACATGTGTGTGTGTGTGTGTGTGTGTGTGTGTGTGTGTGTGTGTGTGTGTGTGTGTGTGTGTGTGTGTGTGTGTGTGTGTGTGTGTGTGTGTGTGTGTGTATGCATATACATGTATAAGAGGATAATGAAACCATAACTAGCATTAGCTAGTTATGATTAATTTTCATATATTTTGGAAGATATAAGAGACCACGTAAGGGTTTGGAATTAAATTTTAGTATTTTTTAGGAATTTATAATTTTATAAATGAGATATACTTGTAACTAGACATGAATATAAATTAAAATTCATAAATTAATATGAATTTAGTGGGTAAATAATAAGTGAATATTTTTGGTTCCATCAAAGTTTGCATGTAAAAGTTTCTAAAAATACTAGCTGCAAAAAATACTAGGATCAGTTAATTATAGGTACATTTTTGGTCTATTTAGATTAATTAAATTTTGATGTCAACTACAATTTCAAGTTTAAATTTATTTCAATAATAATATGTAATTATTTTATTTTATTCATGAATAATCAACTAAGACTTGTGTTCACAAAATTATACGTAAGTTGTGCCTATAGAAATATTGGTTTTCTAGTTTCTAATTTCATCAAACATGGAATGATTACAAAAATGGATTGATTTAAGAGATAAAAACTATTTCCATACATTATATCCATCTATACTTTAGGTGAATAGGGTGAAATTAAAATTCAAGCCTCAAAATCTCTCTTAAATATATAAATCTGAAACATTGATGGAGAATGAAGAAACCCTATATGGAAAATTAATGTTTTTAATAATCAACATAAATGTCTAGTTTACCATTATGTTTTCCTTTATTATTTTTTACTATGTAGTAGATAGTACTAAAATTGTTTAATAAATGTATAAATCAAAAATAATCTAAATGCTACATTAAAGAAAAATGAATTATTACATTTTAATAGTTATAAAAATACATGAAGAGATAAGATACATATTGTGATTTGGGTATCTATATGAAAGAAACTATGTGTAGGTTATAGTGAGGGCTATAACTAGATCATGAGTTAGTCAAATTTTGAAAACAACTTTTTCCACCTATCTAGATAAATCCACAAAAAAATATTTCTTGTATCAATTACAGTTGTTTGAACTATATTAAAAACATTTATAATTTTTACCAATTGTTTTTGCATATTTCACTGTGTGCTCTTATAATCTTATATTATTTGCATCGCCATGAGTTACTATTTCCATAGTTTTATGTCCACCTATTAGAAAACCTGGCTCCCCTTTTGACATTAGATTTATCTAAAAAGGGAAAGGATGAGACAAAGCTATCTCACCTCAGTAACCCCACATCTAAAAGGTTGACTATTCTCTATGTTTCTAATACTCTAAGAATGACCAAAACCTCAGTAGTTCTATTAATTAGATATGTGTGTGAAATAGTGATCCTTGGTTATGGTTATAAATATTTATCTAACTTTCAACACATGAAAATGGGAAGAATTGACTTGGCTTGATGGTGCTTCAAGTTGGCTAAGGCACATTCCTTGTGTTTTATTTCTTATTTGGAAGCTTCAAGGTTTATCCTCTAAATGTGAAAGTTGTTTATTATAAGTAATATATGTATGCATGGTAATTTATATATAGGATTAACCTTACACCTATTGTGTATAAGCATATGAATATTTGGTTAAACATATCATTCCGTTGACATGCGAAATGTAAAATTCAGCCCATATAAATTATTTGAATTTTGAAAATGATCATTAATAGGTGCTTAAAAATATTGATTATATGTGGACACATGCAATAGCCACAATCATTTAGGTGTGACTAGAGGCATCTAGGAAATAGAAACAATGATATGATTATCATAAGATAATCAAACTAGAGTAATAAGTAGATTAAGTACAAACTAGAGAACTCCTATAGGTGAATGATAGAAAATTAGCAAGGCCATCCCAATAAAATAGAATTGGATAGGAAATAAGTATGTGCAAGATCCATATTTGTATTCAAAAGTTATGCAAAGTAAATATAGTTCAAGTCTCACACTATCAAGTACATCTAATACCCTATTTTAATATTTACACAATCCACAACATTGATTCATACCGTGTCCATGAATGAATATTGAATGTAGTTTTTTTTTAGACCACTAACTTCAAAAATAATGCAGTTATACACATGGATCATGCTGTCTCAACTACTTTTCACATCACATCCGTTAATATTTCCATATTATCAACTCTATCATTGTTGCAACCATAACTTTGAACCTTGGTAGCTTGCCAACCACCTAATCCACCTTAATCACCTATGTGAGTGCAACCCATAGATCTATGATCACATATTTGACATCTAGATCAACCCCATCTCCATCTCCCCCAATTTATGTTGTCATGCTCATTTATGTCACCCCTGCTACCTCTAATTTTTTTTATATTTAAATGTACCTCATTTTCGCATCCTACCCCACACTAGCAATATCTCCACTTTATCCTTTTTTTCCAAATTCTTCTTAATGAATGGAAAGAAACTAAAGGAGATTTGAGAGCAAGCAAATAAAGTGCTTCAAAAACTATCTATGTCTATAAGGTTAACAATGTGTTAAATATTTCTAACATTTACAAGAATTTAACCACGATGAATAACTTACTTTTAAGCTGCCTTAGGACTCTTAAAGAAACAAAGCCTTGATTTTCTATTCACGTGGTAGGGAGAATATGTCGACGTTCTGAATCCACTACCTCTAGAACTTTCACCAAACCACACCTAATCTTGGTTGCAACCAAAAAAAAATTCCACTGCATAGATTAATCTATTTGTCTTGGATGCATCTTATAAAATTAAAAAAAAAAAAAAACAAATTATGATTTCCATTTGCACATAAATTATCCTAAAGTAAATATTATTTACTTTTTCTTAAGGACAAAGTACTCTAAGATATTGAGTATCGACTCCACTATCGGATCTCGGGAAATCAAAATTGATAAACATTGTGCTAGGTTGGAATAATTGGATAGTTGTTGCATACTCGTGATGACCTATAGGTTTTTTTAGGCATCTCTCTCAATATTTTTATTTTTTAATTTTTGCAGTAATGCATAGTATGAAAACAAATTTCTGTTATATCTATGTAATGAATTTTATCATAGAATTTCAACTCAGAATCCCTAAGATGTGTAAGAGTAGAAATTAAACTGATATATCTCTGACTGTTGCTAAGATTAATCACACGAGACTGTGTTGTACCAAACCCTTCTATAGTTTAATATAGCACTGAATTAGGTTGACCTATTTATCGTAATGAGGTGCAAAGCATTCTTTCCATCTAGTTTGGTTTAAGTGGCAAACGTTATTGACACGCTATAATTTAAGATTTTAAATGGTTCATTTTTCTTCACCACTTCTCTGTTTGATATTATTTTCTAGACTTCAACTTTTAAATGGTTCAAAGCGCGTGAATGCGGGCATCTAAATAATAAATTGAACGCCATCATTGCCTAACATTTGCATTTTGTTTTCCGTAGTCAGTATTATGCCTTAACTAACATATTGCACTGCTCTATATATTCATGCAATCATGTTTTCTCGCTCCTAAAAAATAGCGAAAACGATAAATTTTAGTCTATCTCTCGGCATGTTAACGTACTTAAAAGTGGTAGCGCTTATATAATCTTGGGTAATTAAAGGTGGTACCTCCTATATAAGGAAGCTAAAGGGGCTTTGAGAGGAAGAAAATTAAGGGCAGGAAAACTAACATTGTGTTGAAAATCCACAATGTGGTAAACTTTTCGCAGCTTCTAGAAGACTTTTACCATAATGAGTAAACTGGTTCCTATGAGAGGGAGAAGATTTACAGGTTCGAACCGACGATTCAATAAAGCAACTGCCTGGGAAGAAAAAATGTGAGAGAATAAGAGAGGACACGACAGAAAACAACCAGAAATGACAGGCAAACCAAATAATTAACAACAAGCGTTGGATAATACCATTTTGGGACTAGTAAATGATTACGCGCCATTTATAAGGTATCTGCACTCCGAATGAATAATGGAACAATTGAGATTATGGCAGAAAGTTCATAGATCCCTTTTCATATGTTATCTGCGCATAAGTGTTTTAGCACGTGGATGGTTCTCTCAATATAATAAAAAAGCATGGAAATACTATTTTTTATTTATTTTTTTTAATAAAATTTAAAAGGATCATTATATTTTACAATCTAAAAAAATAATCTATCACTATCGGAAGAACTACGAGGGACCACCAAAAACTCAAGTTTCATATATTTTATGCTTAGGAGGAAGGAAATTTTTGCCCAGACTGTTAATTTGCGGCTGTTTCAGACTCTAACCCTCATAGGACCTGTCCACTGCAAGACAAAATTAGATTTCCCATACTTAATTTTTGTCTTATTAGAGTTCGTGCATTTTTGTCCGTTGTCCATTGCACGAGGAGAGACACGGCTTGTCTTAATTGTCTGGATTTTCCATGAAAACTTTATTCAAACTCATGCCCAGCGCAGCGTTTCATATGCAAACAAAAATCGCTCCATAACCGTCAAATACTCGAATTCGAAGACCCCCGCAACCAAGTTAATATCACGCGAAAAAAGATAAAAGGAAATAAGCAGGCATACTTGAAGAATTTTACCCTGCCATGATATCCACATGACCCTTACGTTATAAATATCAATTTGGCGTTAAAATAAAAACACCTTTTCACAGATTTCACTGGATATAAAATGTTGTTTATGAAGCAACGTTTGTGTGCATTTCGTGGAAGTTAATCTCGCCAAAATATTTTAAAGTTAAGTATGTGGTCGTCACAATAGGATGGGTGATAGTTGTTACAATAATAGAGTCACATAGATATTTCATTCTCTTTGGAGCATTATAGATCAAGATAAAAAGGAATTTATATAAAATTAAAAATTTAATCATTTTATTATATTTTTTAATAAATAAATATGGTGGGTGTATGATATTTATATAGATCATAATTTTGTTTTTAAATATTGAGTAGTTTTTATTATTTTATAATATATTTAGAATATTTATGTGGTCTTTCACAAACTATTGACATGATAACAATGACATATTTATATGACTTTTTGTGATGATAAAAATATTATAATGTAAAGTGTTTTTTATTTTAAATAATTTATTTACAATTACAAAAAATATATAATCTGAATTAGCAACACACACACACACAAACACAAACTTATATTTTGTATTGATATGCAATAGAAATATTATACCTTAATTCATAATTAATTTTAATAGATTAATATGAATGAAAAACTGACTTATTCTTTTCTCATTTCAATTATAGAATAAATTATATTCTCGAAACTTATGAATTATAAACTTACATATAAAAACTCCTCCAAAATTTATAATAATAATAATAATAATAATAATAATAATAATAATAATAATAATAATAATAATAATAATAATAATAATAAATCCACACTAATTGCTTTCATGTCTCTTATTTCTGTCTACTACGGCCACATTTCATGATCATGAATTACATCCACACTTTTCTCCTCCTTTATCGTTCCACTCAATGTCACATGTGGATGTTTTCTATTATACCATGTTATAGAAATTTGCAAACTCAATTTAAACTTCAAAAGGATTCCGCTTGCTTTTGCAATGTGACCTTTTTGCCTTCCAATATTTTATTTATAGTTTACTTTGCCGTCACCCAAGAAAACTAACCTGCTTGGATGTAAAGCAATAGATTAAAAAAGCACCGTTTCTATTTTAATCTCATTTGGTATTTACCATTGAACAGTCAAGCAACGATCTTATCATGTGTAATAAAAACATACATTAATTTGTCTTTATGAATTGCAGTTATTGTTTTATTTAGTTTTAATATCTAGTTTATTCGCAATATTTATTTATATTGATATTTTATATTCATTTTTTTATAGATAAAAGAAATATTATGAGAATAAAAATATATATTCTATATATTTTCAATTCATTTGTAAGAAATGTAGTTATATATTGAAAGATTTTAATTAGTAGAGGTTGTAATTTTACATATTTTTTCCCACTCCTCTTAAGAATAAATTTTATATGTTTATTTCGATTATATCATTTCCAATATAAAAATTATTTGAAATACTAATTATTTATGCACACTTTAAGGTTTGACTTTGAAAATAATACTAACTAAATTAACATGATGTCACACAAAGACTACATAAAATCAAATTATACCACCATCTACTTACTTTGAGGATTCATTGTCAATGGATTATTTTCAATTAACTAATTTAAGTAAACTATACATGCCAAAAATTAATCTATATTCAAGGAAGATGTATTCTTTACATAACCACCGTAAATTTATCATTTTTAAAAATATTTTAAAACAGTAATATGAAATGTGCATACCTAAATAATCTCTATTATTTTTTTCATATTTTATATTCATTTTTTATGTTTTAGACACACTTCCACCTTTTCATATTGATTCCCAAGTTTAAAAAATACCATCTAATATAATCTTCCTTCAAAAAAAAAATCATTACAACTATAAAAGTGTTATAATACTATATCTTTAATCTACATATTTTACTTATTTTAATATAATTTTTCATATAAAATGACATTATCACTTTCTTTATATATATATATATATACAAAATTCAAAATTTATATTTAATTAATATAAATTATTTTTTAAATACAATTTTTAAGAAAACATTTTCACTAAACATGGCGACCCTAGATTTCCTAGACTTATGTCTAAATCTATGACTAAGCATTTTCATATTTAAAGTTATTTCAATTTAATTATAGTTATTTATCACAGTCCGATTTTATGGGATTGATATTTTGTAAATAGGAGTGTGTTTTCACTCCGCACACTTTTATAATTATATTATAATATTAGGTTTATAAATAAAACTATTTAATAATATAATAATGTTACTTAAAATAATAATGTATACCTTAAATTATTATTTAATTTAAAAAAAATAGAACCTTCTAAATATAAGTTCCATGATTCATATTAATTACTTTTTTATTAAGAGGTGATGAATTTTTGTTACTAACTTTATTAAGTAACCTTGTTTCAACAAAAGTATCTTGATTATAACGTTGTTTTGAGTATGTTTTACGATATAATTTTTTAAAGATGAATAAACATATGGGATCAAAAATGATATGAATAATATATAATGATAAAGATAAATCTTGGGGAATTTTAGTCTTAAGAAATTATCTTTACAATGTTGATGATCATTCCCACATTTTTAATATTGAGTATTGAATATACGGATGTCATATCTGGGATTTCCTTAGAAAATGTAAAAACATAATATCTAACTCTCTTTATTAAGATATTATGAATGGTATAATTATCAACTTCTATAAGGATGTTTTTTCTAATGTGGGTCCTATCTACAATCATCCATCTTTTGGTCTTTTACAAGAGTGGCCAATGGGGACCCATAGTTCTTAATTACTAGGTGCAATACAAAATGTATGGATCCTTTAGAGAGTATGAAAAAATCTAAGTCTTTATAAATCCAACCATTCCTTTGATATTTTTATTTCCTTTAACTTATTATTGAACTCTCACCATATTAGTAACCTAGAGTAAATTGATGTCTTGAAATATAAAGGATATCCATTTAGAATTTGTTTTGAAAGGAAAGTAAAATAATTTAATTTCTCTTATTAATAAACCAATATGACTTGTTGGAAAAGTATGGATTCTTCGGGGACTTTCTACACATAATCTAAATATGTGGTTTATTATGAAGAAGGAATGATTTTTCTTCAAAAAATTTGAAAGGATTGGTTCTGAAAATTCCTAATAATATATTTTTTGTAATAAGAATATTAAAACTATGAGTCACATCCTCCTCTTTTGAAAATTTTCCGATATAAATTGATCTTAGTTATTTAATATAATGTCATGTAATGTGATGAACACTTGTACATACTATACATTGTTGTAGCCATTGTGGTTGACATCACGATGAGGTGATATGTCTTATGTAGCTGGAAGTATCCTCTCTAGCTGAGAGGGAGTGTTGATGTTGAAGGAGCAGCATTGGGCTCTCACTTCCAGCCCAACTTATTGTATTATTTAAGACATAATTTGTTTGGTGGAGGCCGATAGGGAAATTGAAGAGATGCGTCTCTTTCCTCTCACTTGTATATATATAGAGTGATTTCTCATTGTTTAAGGAGGATAAGAAAGATAATTCATTTGAAAAGCAGATTGCTATTCTTATTATTCAATATATAAAAGATATATTGTTGCTATTTTTTTTCCCTTCAAATTGGAGGGCTTTCCCAGGGTATATTGTTGTGTTCAATGTTCATTGTGTTGCATTTTCTGATGATTTCAAATCTGATCATAAAACTAACAATATGCACTATCATTAATAGAAATATACGGATACAAATAAAAAGGTTGAATTCTAACATGGATAAAGTTTTCTACAATTATCTCAATCCATACCTTAAAAAAATGGAAGATAAATATATAGCTTACTCTAACTACTCTTAAATACATATACAAATAAATTCGAAATTAAAAATTTTTTTACTCTCATTTTATATGAAATACGGAAGGATGACTAACATAATTATTAAATTCACCGAATGTATTTAGCTGATATGTAGTCTCATTAAAGGCTATAGTTTAGCGTTTAATATTATAATGATGGGTTAGATGTATATCTCGGTAAACAAGGGTGAGCTTATCACATGGAAGCCTAATATAAAATGGTTTGGTGACTATCATGGACGTTAATATGGTATGACTAATTACTGGTGAAATTCCATTTTCCCCATATTTATGTAGTATGAATTAGTATGCATCAATAATGATGGGATCAAACATAACACACGAAGGTAGTTCGGTTAAATATTTAAAAAAAAAATTGTGGTTGTTTTTGGTTATACCATTAAAGGGTGTTATATTAAATAACATGTCAAACTAACGAGCTCTACAATATAATATTATAAATAGTTAAGTTTTTCAAAATAAAAGTATATTATTATTATTACAAAAAATTATTGTGTACAAAATATTAAAATGTATAAAATAGAATAATTTTATTATTAATTATTATCTAAATGATTATAAGTAATTAACAAAAAATCAATTTAAATAAGTTAATTTTATACTTTGTAAATAACAAATAAAAGATAAAAATAAATAAAGGTACAACTTAGTCCCTCAAATTAATTGGCCAAAAAATATCACAATGATATAATTAATACAAAACAATAATTCTTTTTGGTGGAAAATTTTGTTTTTTCAAACCATACATAATTATAAAAAAAATTAAATTATCACACTTTGGTCCCCTTGTTACCATTTTAGCAAATGTATATGACTCTAATTTAAGGTTAAGTAAATATATATGCTTAGGCATATGTAGAAGCTTCCCTCACTTTGAATATTAAGTATCACCTTCATGAATTTGTATACATGATGCAAGAGCATCCACGACATACTATAAATCTTGTATTAGAAACAAGGGTATATATTGTTACTAATTTTAATAAAATGTTTCATGGCATAATTTTAAAAATCTAATTCTTGTTTATGGAGTTGAAAATATCTTAATGATTTCAGAAAGTTGACATTGATTCTTTTATTATGTCACTTTTTTTTGGTTGCAATTCCATCTTAGAAGTTAATTTTGGTTTCAATACAGACGGGTCTTATTGGGGCCTTATTTCTATTTGCATTGTTATATATGCATAACCTCTATTTATAACAATGGATTCACTAAATAGTTGGGGCCTCAAAATGATCACTTTATTATATTATTAAGTTCTTATGTCATGAATGCCACAGATATTTTATTTGAGACTAAGTCCTTGTGATGGATTGACATACAATGACATTTATCAAATCTAATGCCATGTTAATGGGGATCTTCGAAAATGTGCATAAGTGACTCCCTGGTGGATGTTAAAATAGAGTTCATGAGTACCATATACCTCAATTTCTGTTATATTACTGTAATGATTGTTTTTGTATGTATTTTATTTATAAAATATTTATATTTTTTTAAAATAAAAAAATTAAAATGATTTGTGAAGTTTTTAATATTAAAATGATCATGAGTGTAAAAAATTAAATATAGATTTGACACAACAAAACTATTAAATATTAAGTTCAATTTTAAAAATAACATATATAAAAATATATTTCTTTTTAAATAATTTTGAAAAAAAAATTACAAATTTCATAATCATTAAATGTCAATTTATTCAACATCAATATCAACTATAAAATTTGGCCAATTCAGGGCTTTAGTAGTACATAATAAAATTATATAATCAAAAGTTTATAATCAAAGGTTTATTCACTTACCATAGTTTTATACTTACTCTAACATAATATATCCATGTGGTCCCAAGAAAGCAAACTATGTGATTATTGCCATAAATTTGGGTATTAGAGGAAAATGAGCAGTAGTTGGGACCCTTAATTTAGTGGTCCACATCTTATATATTATGGTACTTTGCACTAAGGTGTTCATGGAGAAAAATAACATCATGGGAAGGTGGATGATGTTTTTTTTTTAGCAATATGTCATTTTTTCCATATTTTAAAACTTTGACCAATGATTTGGACTAAAGAGATCACTACTCGAGACTCAAATTATCATAAAGTATATTAAAAATATTTTTTTTTATTGGATTATAATGTTGACACGTAAGCCACAAATTGAAATACTTATAAGTTATTAACATGAAATGATTTGCCATATTTTAAGACACATGACTTGTTACTATGAAATAATGTAATGCATTGTAATCCACGTAGTTCAATAATGTTGAAGCCACCACCTTTTTTTGTATGGACTAATAGTCTTTTCCATTAATTTGACAAGTTAGTTCCCCCTAGGTGCTACTTACCTCATTTTCTCCTATTCTTTTAATATTCAAAATCAATGGAACATTCCTAAAAGTTATTAACCATGATATGTTTTGCAAAGGAATTTTAGTTGATAGAATGTAGTGTTGATAGTGTACAAGTAAATTACATGTAATCAAACCCATAATTAGTGTTTTTTCTAAAAAATTTCTTCACTGTTATTATTATTAGGCCTTTTATATTCATGTTTTTTGCTACATGGCTTCTCTATTCATGCTTTTTACTACATGCCTTCTAAAATTCCTCAAATGTTTTGGCTATTCATCACTTGGATGGTTTTTTGGCATGATTTCACATCCGAAAAAACACATACTATTATGATAATGATATGACATCATTTTTGTTCACATGTTTTCCATTCACTCTACTCTATTATTTATATATATGACACATTTCTATTTGGTTCATCTTATGGTGGAAGAGTGTGGGTCATTATTGTCAAAACCACCACCATTTTCCACATGGCTTTAAGATGTTTTATCCATTAATGTGCCAAGTTATTGACACTTTCAATGCCACGAAGAATGTTTTAGGTTTTTTATATGTTTGCATGGAAGTTATGGTTATTGTGCCTAGTGTGTTCTTATTTCTATTATGTGCCTTTTATGTTCTATTTCATTGCATTCTTTATTTCTTTTTGTAGCATGGATTCAAACCTAAGTAAATTTTTATTGGTATGTTAATGGAGTAATGGAATGTTACACCAAAAAATGTCTCTCCATGCCTTTTTCATGGTCCTCCTCCCCCAAAATGGCCATAGATCTTACCCAAAATTTATCAAATATGTATCATTTAAAAGAGTAATACCATTCAACAGAATGAAGGGAATCAAACTATTGTTATTAGGCCTTTTATGTTAACCTTTTTTTATTGTGCCTTCATATCTATAAAATGTTTACCATTATGTTATGGAGTGATGAAATGATACAAAGAGGTGTGTTTCTTGTTAATGAACCCATAGCTATGTTCTTTTTCTTTCTCCACATATATTATAGTTAATTTTCATTCAGTGCCCTTATTAGAACATGATCATTGGAAGTATGAAATGTTACCCAATTCTAAACCCACATTATCTTCATATTTCATTTAAATCTTGTGCTAATTTTGCTAGTATTTTAATAGAATCCCTAGATGCTTTCTAAATTCATGTTACTATGTGCTTCAATTTATGTCATTTTTCTATTTCTCTGCATGACATGGTTGGAGGATGCAACACTCGTTATTGTTTGGATGTAATCCTCAAAGGTGTTCTTGCACATAACCAAAATTATTATTTTCATATATATCTATTATTTAATAATGTTGTGTTTTTATGTTCAATTCTAAATCCACATCATCTGTGTGTTTTTATTCACATATTGCTACAATTTCTTTGATATTCATTCATATGTACATGTCAATTAATTTTTCTATATTATTCGTTAACTCTTTTTTAAGTTGAAACTTTTATTTATTATCATTGTTGTTGATAAATCACTCAACATTTGTTATATCTAATACCATATTTTAGTATTTACACAATCCACAAGACTACTTCATACTATGTCCATGCATGAACAGTGAAGCTAGTGAATGTATCATTTTTTAGGACCACTGACCTCAAACAAAACATTGTCGTACATATCGATCATGTCTCCTTCATTGATTTTTGCATCACATCCACTAATATTTCCATATTTATTAACTCTGTCTCTGTTGCAATCGCAATTGCGGACCTTGCTACCTTACCAACCACCTAGTCAACCTTGATCACCTATGTGAGTGCGATCCACAGAACTATGATGACCCATTTGACATCCAAATTCAACCCTGCTCCATCTCCCCTAGTTTATACCCATATGATCATTTGTTCCACCCCTACTGCCTGTAATTGTATTTTTATTTCATTGTACCTCATTTTTTCATCCTACGCCAATGGTAGTCACTAGCAATATCTCGACTTTAGCTGAGTTTTGCAAATTTTTCCAAATTAATGAATTGAAGGAAGCTAAAGAAGATTTGAGAGCAATAAAATAAAGTGCTTTGAAACTGTCGATGTCTGTAAGGATAACAATGTGGTAAATATTTCTAACATTTACAAAAATGTAACTGTGATGAGTAACTTGCTTTTAAGGTACATCATTTTGTTGTCAATGGACTGTTTTATGCCTTAACTAACATATTATACTGCTCTATATATTCATGCAGTAATGTTTTTTCGCTCATAAAAAACAATGAAAATGATAAATTTTACTCGCTATCTCTCGTCATGTTAAGGTACTAAAAAGTGGTAACGCTTATATAATTTTGGGTAATTAAAAGCGGTAGCTACTATATAAGGAAGATAAAGGAGCTTTGAGAGGAAGAAAATTAAGTGCAGGGAAACTCTCTCTCTGTTGAAAAATACACAATGGGGTAAACTTTTCGCAGCTTCTACAAGAATTTAACCACGATGAGTAACCTGGTTCCTATGAGAGGGAGAAGATGTACACGTTCGAACCGACGATTCAATAGAGCAACTGCCTCGGAAGAAAAAGTGAGAGGGATTAAGAGAGGACACGACAGAAAACAACCAGAAATGACAAACAAACCAAATAATTAACAAGAAGCGTTGGATAATACCATTTTGGGGCTAGTAAATGATTACGCGCCATTTTTTCGGTATCTGAACTCCGAATGAAAAATGGAATAATTGAGATTACAGCAGATAGTTCATAGATCGTTTTCCATTCGTTCTCTGCGCATACGTGTTTTAGCAAGTGGGTGGTTGTCAATTTGTAATCCGGAAGCACGAGAATACTTTATATGCTTAATGTGAAGCAAAATTTTGGGCAGACTGTGAAGTTGCTGTTGTTTCTGACTCTAACCCGCATATGACCTGTCCACTGCAAGACAAAATTGTATTTCCCATACTTGATTTTGAACATTGGAATCACGTGGCACTCCAAATTGTATAATGATTTGTCCATTGCACGAGGAGAGACACGGCTTGTCTTAAGTGGTTGATTTGCTCTGACCACTCTTCTAGGGGAAAAAGTAAGGTCAGCACACGGGATGCATTGTACAGGGAATAATTGTCCGACTTTTCCATGGAAACTTTATTCAAATTCATGCCCAGCCCAGCGTTTCATCTGCATCCAAAGATCGCTCCATAAACGTCAAATACACGAATTCGAAGACCACCCTTTAACAAGTTTATATCACGCGAAAAGAAAAGAAAAAATTAAGAGGCATGCTTGAAGAATTTTACCCTACCATGACATCCACATGACCCTTACGTTATAAATATTATTATGGCGTTAAAATAATCCAAACGCCTATTTTCACGGATTTCACTAGGTATAAAATGTGGTTTATGAAGTAACGTTTTTATGCACTTCGTGAAAGTTAAACTCACCCAAACATTTTTATGTTAAGAATGTGGTCGTCGTAATGGGATGGGTAACAGTCGTTACAATAATAGTTAGATATTTCATTGTCCATGGAGTGATGTTGATCAATATAAAAAATAATTTATTAAAAATAAAAAAATTAATCGCCTTAATACATTCCTGTATAAGTAAATATGGTGGGTGAATGATATCTACATAAGCCATAATGTTGTTTTTTGAGGTCGTGTCATTCTCATTATTTTATACTATATTAACAATATTTATGTGGTTTCTCGCAAAGTATTGACATGGTAATAATGATAGAGTCATATGATTTTTTGTGATAATAAAAATATTAGTGTAAAGTATTTTTTTTTTAAAAATAATTTATTTTCACTTTCACAAAGTATATGATCTCAATTATCAATACACACAGAAACTTATAGTTAACATTGATATACAATACAAATATTAAGCCTTCATTCATAATTAATCTTAGTAGATTAATATGGATGGGTTACTAACTTATTTTTTATTCATTTCAATTATATATTAGGTAATGATCTTGAGATTTGTGGATTATAAATTTATGTGGAAATTCTTTGAAAATTTATTTTAGACAAATAAAAAAAATCGACATCAATTGCTCTCACATTTTTTATTTCTCTCTATTTCAACCACATTTGATGTAGAAAAATAGGCCAACTTTCGGAGGCCGTAACTTTTGACTTCTAACTCTGTTTGAGCTCTTCCATACGCCGAAACGACCGTATCAAAATAGTTGTTGCGGCCCTAGCTGGTTCGAACTGCCTACCCATATTTTCAATATTGTTTGGACACCATATGGGATCAGCTGAGGGTCCAAAATTATGATTTAATGATTTTTTAGGGTTTTTTTTCTATTTTTAGAAAATGTATATTTTTAGAACCAAAAGTCAAATTCAGTTGAATTTCTTTCCATAGTCTAATTATAATGTTTAGGATATTTTGAGAGATTTTTCAACTATTTTGGGTGTTTTTAAAAATAGCCATTTTTTTTAGACTTATTTTTTTTTTCCAAAATTTGCGTGTAAACTCTAATTTCTAAGTTGAGGCTTATTTAAGCATGGTTTGGGTTTGTAATTATTTAAATCCATCAATATGAATTAATTCTAAATATTGTTTCAGGATCTTGGCCTATTGGTAATTTTCTTATTCTTGTTAGTTTTGGGTTCATTATTTTCTATCAGAATAAGTTCAAATCTTAGAGGAAAGAAGAATGGTGAGAGGATGAGGAGGTATGGCATAGATGAACCAAAATATACAAGAACTACACAGAGGTAAGTTCAACTATTAACAAATGTTATCACCAATCAATAGAGAATAGAAGGTGGTGATGAGGAAGACACAGATCATGATGAAGAAGTTTAGCAAGAAGAAGAACAAGAACAACCACCATCGATGGAAGAGATGATGGTTTAGGCTTTATAAGGAAGGAATGAAGGAATAAATGTTGATGTTCCAGATTATGGAGGTAGTTTAAAACTAGAGGAGTTAATAGATTGGATGAATAACATGGATAAATTATTCAAGTGAAAGACCATGCGAGAAGAAAAAGAGGTAAAATTTGCATTCATAAAATTGAAAGGTCATACAATGATTTGGTGGGGTCACCTGTAAAAAGAGAGATAGAGAAAAGGTAAAGAGAAGATTAATACATGGAAAAAGATGGAGAAGAAGCCAATGGATAAATTTCTTCCTATGGATTTTGGACAAACCTAATACATAAGATTTTAAAATTTAAGGCAAACAGATCATAGTATACAAGAGTAGACAGATAAATTTTATAATCTTTCCAAATGAGTGGAACATGATGAAACAAAAGAGTAGATGGCTGAAAGGTATGTAAATGGTTTGAAATTTTCTATTCAAGATGAATTAAGCATGCATAAAATAATTAACATAGAGGAGGTTTATTAATTAGCTTTGAAGGCAGAAGAAAAATAAAATAGATAGAATTTCAAAAAGATATCTACTAGTCTAAGGAGAAGTGGATCCACTCCAATAAGGTGATGACGTGGGTTTAATAGAACCAGAGGTGGATTTAATATCAATAAAAGTAAAATATCATGTGGTTCAGAATGACAAGATGATAATAGGCAAGGGTTTCAATATCAATAAAGATGAAGAAGATTTTAGAGAGAATGAGGTTATGATGGTGTTAGAGTATGGTTTCCAAATCAACATAGATATTATGTCTATTATAGGTGTCAAAAATAAGGGCATAGAGCATTTGACTATGCAAACTATCAAGATCAAGAAAGGAGGAAAGAAGATCACCCAAGAGTAAATCTTGTTGAAGCTCAAACAGAAGAGCAAAATATTGAAGTTGTACCAACTGAGGTTGGAGAGAATCTCATGATGAGAAGAACCATGATCACTCCAAGTAAGGATCAAGTGTAAAATAAAAAAGGTGGTGATGTATGGTTGTGATCAAATATCTTTTGAACAAGATGTACTTTGGGTTGAAATATATGCAAAGTAATTATAGATGGTGGTCTTTATGAAAATATGGTTTCTAAAGAAATGATTGAGAAACTAAATCTTCAATGTGAAAAGCATCCTAACCCTTATTAGATTTTATTGTTTAAGAAAATGAATGAGGTTATAATAGATAAAAGTTGTTTAATCAAGTTTTTTAAAGGAAAGACTTATAATTATGCAATATGGTGTGATGTTATTTTGATGGATGCATGTCATGTGTTATATGGAAATTTGATAGGAAATTAGTTTATGATGGAGGAAGATAAGACATAAAACATATACACTTTTTAGAAAGGTGGTAAAAGGGTAGTTTTGTTACCTCTTAAAGAGGAATATAAGACATAAAACATGATTTGTACTAAAGAATTTCTCTAAAAAATGAAGATAGACAGATGTTGTTATACACTAGTAGCAAAGAATAAAGAAATAGAAATGGTGCTAATACCAATAGAAGTAGCAAGAGTGTTGAAAGAATATGCAGATATTATACCTGATGAGTTACTAGATGGTTTACCATTAAAGAGAGATATTCAAAATCACATTGATTTGATTCCAAGATCAGCTCTACCCAATCAAGTAGCTTATAGGATGAGTCTAATTGGAAAATGCAAAATTAAATAAATAGGTTACTGAATTACTAAAGAAGAAAGTGATAAGGGAGAGTATGATTCCATGTGCAATAGCACCATTGTTAACTCCAAATAAATATGGAGGATGGAGAATGTGTATAGATATTAGAGAAATTAATAAAATTATAATAATGTATAGGTCTCCTATACCTTATTTAGATGATATGATGGATGTGCTTGTAGGAGCAAAATGTTTTACCAAGATTGACGTAAGGAGTGGCTATTATCAAATTCAAATTCATGAAGGAGATGAGTGGAAAATTGCATTCAAGACTAGATATGGCTTAAATGAGTAGATGGTGATATCATTCAGATTATCTAATGCAACTAGCATATTTATAAGGGTGATTAATATAGTGCTACCTACGATAATATATTGGCAAGTTTGTGGTTATTTATTTTGATGATATTTTGATATTCAATAAGACTAAATAAAAAATCTTACAATATTTGAGAATGGTAATGGACTTGGTAAGAAAGGATAAGTTATATGAAAATTTAAATAATTGTAGGTTTATGTAGAATAATTTGATATTTTTGGGATTTGTAGTTTCAGCAAATGGTGTGAAAATGGATGAAAAAAAATTAAAATCAATTGTTGAGTGGCATATTCCAAGAAGTATTATTGAGGTAAGAATTTTCCATGGTTTCACAACTTTTGACATAAAATTTATTAAAAAATTTAGTAGTATTGTGGCACGAATAATATATTGCATGAGAGTGAAAGAATTTGCATGGACTAGAGAAGCCACATAAAGTCTTCAAATTTTTAAAATTAAGATTACATAAAGATCAATTTTAACATTTTTAGATTTAAAAAAAGTGTTTGAGGTTGATTGCGATGCTTCATTTGTGAGAATTGGTGTTGTGCTAAGTCAAGAAGGAAAGCCAATAGTTTATTTTAGTGAGAAATTGAATAAGGTAAGAACAAAGTATTCTAATTATGATGTTGAACTTTATGTAATTTTAAAAGAATTAAGATATTGGAGGTATTATCTAGTGCCTAAGGAGTTTATACTATTTATAGATCATGACACTTTGAAGTATGTAAATACACAAAAAATAGTTGAATAGTAGGCATGCAAAGTGGGTTTCTTCTTGCAAGTATATACTTTTGTGTTGAAGCATAAATTAGAAAAATAGAATTAGGTAGTTGATGCATTAAGCAAGAGGGTAGCGTTATTAACTACTATGGTGAGTGAAGTAGTTGGATTTAAAGCTATGAAAGAATTATATGATATTGATCCATATTTTAACAAGGTAGTTGAGTAGTGTAGAAATCCATTAATAGGTGGGACAAATGTTATTCATGATGAGTATCTTATACAAGAAGAAATCTTTTCAAAATAAAAAAATTATGTATTCCAATATGGTCTCCATGAGACAATATAATAAGAGAATTACATAGTGGTGGTTTGATTGGACATTTTGACAAGACGAAGACAATAGCTTTGGTCGAGGAAAAATATTTTTGGCCAAAGATGAATAGATATATGGCAAGGTATGTTTCAAGGTGCATAATATGTCAGGTGGCTAAAGGACATGCATAAAATACTAGATTTTGCATGCCATTACCAGTTCCAAGAGGGCCATGGATAGATTTAAGTATGAATTTTGTGTTGGGATTGCTAAACATATTGAGAGGTAATGATTTAATTTTTTGTGTTGTAGATATATTTTCTAAAATATTTCATTTCATTGCATGTAAGAAAACCAATGATTCCACTAGAGTTGTAAAATTATTTTTTATAAATATTGTGAGATTTCATGGTGTTCCAAAAACTATTACTTTAGATAGAGACATGAAAATTTTAAGTCATTTTTGGAGGACTTTATGGATGAAGATGGGTACTAATCTACAATTTAGTATAACATATCACCTACAAATAGATGGAGAGATAGAAGTTGTGAATAGGAGCTTAAGAAATTTATTGAGATGAATACTGGGAGAGAAGCCAAAGCAATACAAATTAGTTTTACCACAAGATGAGTTTGCATATAATAGTTTAGTGAATAGATAAAAAATAAAGTCACCTTTTTAATTTTTTTATTGAAGAAATCTTATGGGTATTTTATATTTTGTATAATTGTAAATTGCATATTAGATTAGTGATGATGTAGAATTGTTTGCAGAGCATATTCATCAGTTACAAGGAGTAAGAAAAAAATTGCAAGAAAGTAATGAGAAATCTAAATCAGCATCAGATATCAGAAGAAGGTCCAAAGTATTTGAAGAAGCAGAGTTGGTATTGGTTCACTTAAGGAAAGAAATATTTAAAAAAGGCACATGCAACAATTTGAAGTACAAAAAAATCAGACCATGTAGAACTATAAAGAAAATTAATGATAATGCATATGAAGGAAGTCTACCACATAATTTTGATATATCTTTAGTATTTAATGTTTTAGGTTTATATGAAATCCATGGAGAATATGGTGAAGATGAAGAATAAAATTAGGATCAATAGGTTATGAAGAAGAAGAAATCAAAAATAGTGTAGGTTTTGGATATAAAGATAGTGAGCACAAGGCAAGGGAATTATAATAAGTATTTGGTGTAATGGGAAGGATTGTAGAAAGAAGACAAAAATTAGTTTATAGAATGGGAGCTGAGGAATATTGAGAAGGAAAAATGGTAGAAATATAATCAGGCCAAGTCACAGGAGCTGAGTTGTTTTTAACCAGAAGAGAATGATGTAAAAAAATAGGACAACTTCTAGAGGCCATAACTTTTGGCCCATAGCTCCATTTGAGATCTTCCACATGAAAAAAAAAAAAAAAAACTATATCAAAAAGGTTTTTTCTACCCTAGGTGGTTCTAATAGCTTACCCAAGTTTTTGATATTTTTTTAGAGTCCATACAGGGTCATCTGAGGGTCCAAAATTATGATTTCATGATTTTTTGGGGTTTTTTCTATTTTCAGAAAGTGCATATTTTTACAACCAAAAGTCAAATTAGGTTGAATTTTATTCCATAGTATATTTATAATCTTTAATATATTTCAAAAAAAATTTGGCCTATTTCAGGTGTTTTTAAAAATAGGTTGTTTTTTTTAGATTCTAGTTTTTTTTCAAATTTTGTATGTAAACTCTATTTTATAAGTTGAGGCTTATTTAAGCATGGTTTGGATTTGTAGTTATTTCAAAAAATCAATTATTATTATTATTATTATTATTATTATTATTATTATTATTATTATTATTATTATTATTATTATTATTATTATTATTATTATTATTATTATTATATCTTGGCCTATTGGTAATTTTCTTGTTCTTGTTAATTTTTCAATTCATTATCATTTCATGATCATGAATTACATCCTTGTTCTCTTCTTCCTTTATCTTTATACTCAATGTCACATATGGATATTTTCTATGATACCATGATATGGAAATTTTCAAACTCAATTTAAACTTTAAAATAATTCCAGTCACTTTTAGAATGTGACCATTTTACCTTATAATCCTCTATTTATATTTTACTTTATGGTAATTCAAGAAAACTAACTTGCATGGATATAGAGCCATAGATTAAAAAAGTAACATTTATATTTTAATGCCACTTGGTATTGACTATTCAACAATCAAATAATGATCTTATCATGTATAGAAAAACACACACTAACTTGTATTTATAAATCGTAATTGTTATTTTATATAGTTTTAAAATATAGTTTAATCATAATTTCTATTTACATTGATATTTTATATTTAAATTTCATAGGTAAAAATAATAAAATAAAAATATATACTCCATACGTTTTCAACTTATTTATAAGAAATATAACTCCACAGTTGAAAGACTTAAACTAAAAGAGGTTGTAACTCTACATACCCTCTTCGCACCCCTCTTAATATAAAGATAATATATTTATTTTGATCACATCATCTTTATTATAAACATCATTTGAAATACCAATATTTTATGCACACTTTAAGGATTGACATTGAAAAAAATATTAATGCATTAATGAAATGTCACACAAAGACTACATAATGATAAATTCAACCATCATCTACTTTGAGGATTCACTGTCAATGGAATATTTTCAATTAGCTAATATAAATATATTATACATGCCAAAAAAAAATTATATTCAAGATATATGAATTCATTACTTAACGATCTTAAATTTATTATATTATTTTAATATTTTTGTAAAACAATAATATAAAATGTTCATATCTAAGTAATTCTATTTTTTATTTCATATTGTTTATTCATTTTAAATATCTTAAACACACTCCACCTTTTTATATTTATTTTTGAGTGAAAAAATGTACATTCTAATATAACGTTCTTAAAAAAAAAAAACCCATTACAAAATTATAAAAGTGTTATACTACTATATTTATAATCTAGATAATTTACTTTTTTTAATATAATATTTCATGTAAACTGATAGTATCAATTTAATTTACTTATGTATTTCCTAATTTCATTAAAATTTCTAATTAATTAATGCATAATCTTTTTTAAATACAATTTTTAAGAAAACTTTTTTAATAAATATGGAAACTCTAGATTTCTTAGACTTGTGTCTAAATTTTTGACTAAACATTTTCACAATTACATTTATTTAAATTTAATTAGATTTATTTTCTCGTACTCCCATTTTATGAGATTGATATTTTTTATTTATGAGTGTGATTTTACTATGCACACTTTTATATTTTATATTATTATATTAGGTTTATAAATAACACTTCACACTAATATAATAATACTACTTAAAAAAATTAATCTATACTTCAAATTATTATCTAAATAAAAAACAAATATTAAAAATAGAACCTTCTAAAAACAAGTTCCATGATGCATTTTATTTACTTTCTTATTAAGATGTAATATTTTTTTCTTAAAATATATTAGGTAGCATTGCTTCGAAGAAAGTATCTTAATGACAAAGTTATTATTGACTACACTTTACAATATGGTTTTTTTTAAAAGATGAATGAACCTTTGGGATCAAAAAATATATGAAGAATCTATTAGGATAAAGGCAAAACTTGGAACATTTTCGTCTAAAGAAAGTATATTAATAATGTTAATGATCGTTCCCACATTTGTAATATTGAGTTTTAAATATATGGGTGTCATATCTAGAATTGCATTTGAAAGTTTAGAGATATAATATCTCACTCCCTATGTTAGGATATTATGAATAGTATAATTTTTAAATTCTAGAAGGATGCTTTGTCTGGTGTGGGTCTTCTCTACAATCATTCTTCATTTGGTATTTTACAAGAGTATTTTTCAAGTCGAATGGGAGACATAGTTCCTAATTACTGGGAAGAAATGCAAAATATATGGATCCTTTAGAGAATATGGAAAAATCCAAGTATTTTTAAATCTAACCATTCCTTTGATATTCTTATTTATTTCAACCTATTATTGAAATCTCACCATATTAGTAGCTTAAAGTAAATTGATGTCTTGAAATATAAAGAATATCCATGTAGAATTTATTTTGAAACAAATGCCTAATAATTTAATCTCTTTTATTAATAAACCAATATGGCTTGTGGGAAAAGTATGGATCCTTTGAGGACTTTCTTAACATAATTTGAATATGTGAATTATTATGAAGAAGAATTATATTTTTTAGGATAAATTTCAAATGATTAGTTTTCAATGTTCCTATTTCATGTATCTTTTGTAATAAGAATATTAAAACTTTGAGCCACACCCTGCTTCATTGAAAATTTTCCTATATAAATTGATCTTAGTTCTTTAATAAAATGAAAAGACTTTGGGTATTAGTAGCTTATATTCAATAACTTTCTTATTAACTAGATATATGAGGGACAAGATTGAGCTAGAGTTATTTGGGCTATGGAATCATCTTAGATCTTATATAGTTTGCGGATAGAAATAAATAATAATCTTAATGAAAATTTACCTCTCTAAATAAATTTTTACTTTTAAAATTTGGACACTTATTTAAAATATTTTTAATGTTTAATTTTATTAACCTAAAGATAAAATCACATGAGAGGATATCCATATTCTATTTATATGTAATTTACTGATAGATAACTTCAAACTCTCTCCTAAAAGCAACAATAATTTAATGACCTCTTTGAAAACCCTGAGCAACATCAATAAAAAAATTTACAATTCATTCGAGGGAAAACCATGCCTTTTTGGTGGTGGATGAATATTCAAAGTTAATTTAAAACATGTATTATCATGTTATTCTATCAACATTCCATTGTATTCAAATAATTTCACTAAAATGCTAACTCTTGTCAATGGTTTGAGATATTCTATTGATTATACTTTCACTAAAGTACTTGTGTGAGGAAATTATCTCTTGATTATGAATGTTTTAAAATAAAGAAGATATGATCAATGGAATCAAAACTCAATCATTCAAGATATCCTCTTTGTAATTAATTTTTTTTGAATATTTATTTCTCCCAAAACTATTGTGAGTCTAATTCTTTGATGGATTTTGTAGCTAAATTTTGACCTATTTACCTTTATCATAATGACTATTGTCTTTATGAATGTCTTATCCCTTTCAAACAATGAGAATAATTAATTTAAAATATTACCTACTTATGAATTCCCATTTAACTTAACTACCATTGGAGGGTTTAATGTCTTATCTTTTAAATAGTGTTATTGTACTCTTAATTCTTCCTCCTTGGGTTGTCTTCTTAGTTTGATTATATTTTTGGGGATTGGATAAGCATTGTATTATTTATTTGGATAAAACATGGCCAACATTTTCTTATTTGAGGTCTTAGACTAGTGCTTGAAAGATGTTTTAGTTTTTGCTCACCATGTTTTCTAGCAGATGAGATTTCCTAAATTCTTTAATTTTTTCCATGGTTATGCCCTCGTAATGAACCTATGCACTACTATGATATGTGGTCTCAATTAATTTTAGGTGTTTTTATTACTGAATATTTCATGTTTTTATTTTGTGGTTGTTTGGCTCTTTAGCTTTCTACCTATCTCTGTATGTTTTCATAGACTCTTATTTTGTAGTTTTAGGTTTCATTTACTATTTATAATATTTTTTACATGGTTAAATATCCCCTTTTCCATTTTTTTTTCTATAAAAAACATGTAGGTATCCTTATTTATGCAACATTTTACTTTTTAAATAATTATGGTGACAATTTGTATGTAACGAAAGCATATTGTTTAGTCTTATTGATGGTATGAACTATCATGGATTACATTAATAAAAATATATGGATAAATAATAAATTTGAAATCACATATGTATAGATCTTTCTTAAAATTTCTCAAACCATACTAAAAAATGGAATATATATCTACAACTTACTCTAACTAATCTTAAAAATATATACAATTAAATTCCAAATTGAGAATTTTTTACCCTCATTTTATATTCAATGTGGAAGGGTGACTAATATAATTATAAAATTCACCAAAAATATATGGCTGAAATGTAGTGGCTCTAGGAGTGGAAAAGTCTCATTAAAGACTATTTTTTAGAGTTTGATATTATAATGATGAACTTACCTCATGGAAGACTAGCATAACATGGCTTGCTGATAATCATGGATATTAATATGTTATGATTAATTATTGGTGAATTTAAATTTTCTCTCACATTTATGAGATATGAATTAGTGTGTATCCATAATTATGGGTTAAAATATAGCACACAAATGTAATTGAGTTAGATATTTTAAAAAAAATTGTTGATTTTTAATTATCATTATAGGGTGCTACATCAAAAGACATGCATAACCAATGAGCTATAAAATATAACATCATAAATAGTTAAGTTTTTTTAAAAATAAAAGTATAGTTTTATTATTTCAAAGAATCATTGTGTATGAAAATACTACAAAGTATAACATAGGACATGTCTATTATTAATAACTCGTGAGATGATCATAAGTAATAGATAAATAATTAAACTAAATAAAATAATTTTATCATTCACAAATGAAAATTAAAAAGATCAAAAAATAAATGTATAGATTATTCCCATCACATTAATTGGACAAAAAAAACCTATGATATAATTATTTCAGAACAATATGTTTATTAGTATAAAAAATTTCATAACCTAATTCCTAGTTCACATTTTTCTTTCTCCAAAACATACATAATTATACAAAAAATAAATTATAGTTTTTTGGTCTGCTTTTTACCATTTTCTCAAATATATCCAACTCTAATTTAAAGTTAAATATATATTTTAGAGTATTTGTGTATGCCTCACTCACTTTAAGTATTAATTTTCACCTTAATGATTTTTTATACATGACACAAAAGCATCTAGTATATATTATAGATATTAAATCATAAAAAAGGGTATATATTTTGAAAATTTTCAATAAAATATTTCATGGGATAGTTTTATAAATCCAATTCTTGTTAATGGAGTTGAAAAAATATCAATGACTTCATAGAGATGGCATTGATTACTTTATTTGGTTGCTTTTTTGCCTACAATTCCAAGTTACAAGTTAATTTTGGTTTTAGTATA
The DNA here is from genome assembly GCA_037957365.1 of Torreya grandis. Taxonomy (NCBI): domain Eukaryota; kingdom Viridiplantae; phylum Streptophyta; class Pinopsida; order Cupressales; family Taxaceae; genus Torreya; species Torreya grandis. The sequence goes on from JARHVA010006318.1 coordinate 775,266, forward strand.
GATAGGTCTTATTGGGGCCTTATTTATATTTCTTTTTTATACATGCAAACATATATTTCTAACAATGGCTTCTTTATAGTCTTGGGTCCTCACAATGATCACTTTATTATATTATTTACTTTTGAATTCACTCATGCCACCAATATTTAATTTGATACTATGTCCTTCTAATTTAATCGGATGCAATGAAAACTATCAAATTTAATGCCATGTTAATGGGGCTCTTGAAAAAAGAGAATAAGTGACTTTCTTGTGGATGTCAAAAATAATATAGAGTTCATGGGGTCACATACCATGATTTCCTTCAAATTATTTCTATGATAATTTCTGTTTGTTTCTTTATCTATAAAATATTTATATTTTTTAGAAAAAAATTATACAAGTGACATATGAAGCTTTTAATATTTAAATGATCTTGGGTATAGGAAATTATATATGGATTTGACACAACCAAACTTTAAAATATTTAATTTAAATTTAAAAATAAAATATATGAAAATTTATTTGTTTTTAAATGAGTTTAAAATCAATAAAATATTATGTATATTATAATCATTAAATTTTAAAATTATTCAACATCAATATTAACTATGAAATATGGTCAATTGACGGCTTTACTACTACATAGTAAAAACATATAATCAAAGGTTTATTATCAAACATTTATTCACTTACCACATATAAAAATGGTATTTTTATACTTCCTATAACATAATGTATCTAGTTTATCCCAAAAAAATTAAAAATGTGACGATTGCCACAAATTTGGGTATTAGGGGAATCAGAGAAATAGTTGGGAACCCTAATTTTGGTGTCCCACATCTTCTATCTTATGTTAACTCTCACTCTAAAATTTTATATCTAGATAATTTAACATTTTTTAGTTCAAAAAGGTGTTTTGAAAGAAAAAATAACAATATGGGAAGGTGTACAATGTATTTTTTGTAACATGTCATTTTTTCCATATTCTAGAAGTTTGAGCAATCATGGGACAAAAGGGATCACTAGTTGGTATCAAAAGTGCCATAAAATATATTAAAACAAACCATTATTTTATTATTAGATTAGAATATTGACCATAATACACATATTTAAATATTTAGAGGTCATTAAATTAAATGATGTGTTGTGTTTTAAGACATATGGCTCATTCGTATAGAATGATGTGACACATCGTAAGACATGTTGCTCATTAATGTTAAAGATACCACCCTTTTACATATGGATCGATAGGATTTTTTCCATAAATTAGACAAGATAATCACCCTATGTTCCACTTACCACATTTTCTCCCTATCTTTTCATCCCCCAAAATGGATGGAACATTCCCAAAAGTTCTTGAACATGACGCATTACATAGAGGAATTTCAGTCAATAAAATGTAAGGATGAAAGAGTACACGTCTTAATTTTAACTATATACACATTAGTGTTTTATTTATTTTTGGTTTTCTATTATAGTTATTAGGCTTTATATGCTCATTTTCTTGGTATGGCTTCTCTGTACATTTTGTTGGCTACATGCCTTCTATATTCCTCAATTTTTTTGCATGATTTCAAATCTGATCAAATAAATACTGGTATGATAATGATCTGTCATAGTTATTGCTCACATGTTTTCATTCACTCTATATTATTATTTATATATGTGACATATTTCTATTGGGTTCAGCTCAGGATGGAAGACGTGTGGGTCATTGATGTCAAAGCCACCACCATTTTCCATATATATTTAAGGAATTTTATCCATTGTTATGGAAAGTTAGTGACACATTTAACACCATGAATAAACATTCACCATTATTTATTTATTTTAAGGGTTGTTATGGTTAGTGTGCCTAGTATGTTCTTATTTTCTACTACATGTCTTTTATGTTCTTGGGTTTCATGGTGTGCTTTATCTATTTTTTTTACATGCCTTAGAGTCTAAGTGAATTTTTATGTGTATGTTAATAGAGTGATGGAATGTGACACCAAAAAATGTCTCTCCTTTCTTTTTTCATAGACTTCTCCAACAAAAATGGCCATGAAACTTACCTAAAACTCATCAAACATGGATTATTTTACATAGGAATTCTAGCTAACTAAATATAGGGAATAGTACTATTATTATTGTGCATTTTATATTCATTTTTATAATCATGCCTTCATATCTAAAAAAATTATTCCTATATTATGGAGTGATAAAATGATACAAGGAGGTGTGTTGCTTGTTAATGAACCCATAATTATGTTTCTTTTCTTTTCTCCATACTTATTATTGTTAATGTGCACTCAATGTCCTTGTCAAAAGATTCACATTAGAGGGATGAAATGTTTCCCAATTATAAACTGATTTCATCTACATTTTTTAATTCACATCTTGATCTAAATTTTCTAGTATTTTAATAGAATCCCTAGATGTTTTTTAAAATCATATCACTATGTGCTCCACTTCTATTCACATTTTTATTTCCCTGCATGACGTGGATTGGGAGATGCAACATTCATTTTTGTGTGTATGTAATCCTCAAGGGTGTTCATGCACATAATAAATTTTTTTATTGTCATATGTACCTATCATTTAATGTTGTTATTTTTTATTCCCAATTCTGAACACACACATCATCTACATGTTTTTGTTCACATCATTCTGTATTTTTTTAATTTTTCAATCATATGCTTATGTCAATTAATTTTTCTATGTTATTTATCAAGTTTTTATTAGTTGAAACTTTTCTTTATTATTATTTTTTAAATAAATCACTCAAAAATTTCTTCTCAATGGATGGAATCCCTAAACTTTGTTGATATTCTATTCTAAATTAATATGGGTCATTAATATAAAATGATGTGCCATGTTGAAATATGAATTTGTATATAAGACATAACACTTACTAATATGTGGATGGAATCCATGAGGGATTTCATTCACTTATCAATTTTTTTTTATGTGGTTCCATCTAAAATAATAATTTGATTAACATGCTAGTCAATGTTTTTGTCTATCCATATTGAATGAAAACTTCATTAACTTACCAATAAATGTTTATGTCTTTTGGTGTTAAATAATAATTTAATTAACACATCATAATATGTCATGTTATTTTTATGTTATTAGTACATGTTGTTCATATGTTTTCTATTCTATTGACAATGTTATTAAGTATGTTTTCCATTTAACTCTCATAAATAATATCCATGCATTTTTGTTTTGCACAAAATTTGAATGGCTTTGAAGGGTGATTTCTTCTTGGGATGCTCAATTTTTGAAAAAAATGCATACATTGTGTTTCTTTAAACTTGTTCTGTTTGCAAATATTATGGGACATTGTTTATTTTTACATTGTGTTTCTTAACATAGTATATGTTTTTGAATATTGGAATGCTCGTATAGTTACTATTTTTCAAATTTGGTGAAGTTTTTAAAGTTTAGTTTTTATTGGTTATATTATTTACATGTGTTTTTGATGTTTTTTACCTATGGGTGATGATGACAAATTTTGATTTTACAGTTGATAGTGGAGAATAATAATGGCTAACTTACTTTCAGGTGAAAGTATTTAAACTTTCATTTAACTTATGATCCATTTAAATACTTGATAATACCATTCTTTGCATTTTGAAATACATTTCATAACATTTATTTAAAATAAAATAAGACTTAAATAATCCATGGTGTAAAGGTTGTGTTGTGCCCCTCATTACTCGTATTTTAAGACAGGGTAATTACTATTGGTCATTCAACAAATATTTATTACAGGGATTTGTTACAATGTTAATAGAGATAGGAGTGTTACCACATGAACTAAATGGGGAAAAATATTTTTATATGTCATTAAATATTTGATGTTGATTAGGTATATGCTTGAATTTTATGTTATAATGCCTTTACCTCTCCAAATATTATGTGGACTTATCGAATTCCTTATCTCTTTTCTATTGATCCCTGTTTTTATCCTTTTCTTGCCTCTATTGTATCTTCACCTGATCCTGCATATGCCTTTTTCTTATTTTTCAAGTTTTTAATTTTCTCTTATTTCCTTCTCAACATTCCTCAATGATTTCCTATCATACGATTCTTGTTTCTTCCTTTCCCTCAATTCTTCATTCTCCTTATTTCATGTTTCCTATTCTACAAACATTTTCTAATACTCATATAATGTGAGAATTTGTGATTTTAGGCTTAGCTTAAGTGCAATTTTTCATAATTTATTCACAAACCTTTCCACTAATAATTTTTTAAATGCTAAGATTAGAGTTTTATGGTCATTACCTTCTTATTACCTAAATTATTGGATTTTTTATTCATTAATATCTACAATTTCTATGTTGGCATCTATATCAACTATTTCATCATCTATTTTACATTGTCCATTTGGTTCATAATTTAATAACTATGAAATTAAAAATAATGAATTATATAATGTTGGAAGCTCACATTCAAATTATAGTGTTTTTTATTTTGTTGATGATAATTGTATGCATGATGACTTACCCCTTAACAATGAAGAAATTTTCATGGAAAGAAATAAGATGAAATTATGAATTAATTTTGGTGGAATAGACTGTAGTGGTGATGGAATTGACATAGAGAAATCAACTTCATTAATTTCACAATTTAACCCTAGATTTATTACTCCCTCCCTTAGTCAATCTCATGTGTTTACTTTCATAGACATACATAAACCATCATGGTTGAAATTGAATATTGCATCCAATTTAATGTAATTTGCATTTAAATCCTCTTCATCATCAAAATATAAAATATTTGGATGAGTTATTTTATGGTCAACACTTCATGCATTAGAAATATTTCATATAGTTTTTGCTTCACCTTATTCACCTCAGACAACATTACCTTTCTTCATTTGGTCTATCTTATCCATTATAGCTTTAATGTCTTCTTTGATTAGGCCTAAAAACCTCATTTAATTTTTTGAAGAATTTATTCCATCCTCCTTGACATGGAACATTTGCACTTAAATTCATATCATTAGATACTACCTTGGGGTTAAGGGGACATATCCCTATGTGTCAAAATCTAGATTTTATACTATTTAGATTTAGTTTCATCATCATACTTATGCTACCCAAGGTGCCCAACAATTTTCTATTTATCAAGAAATAAAAATATGTATTCATCCATGTCATCCTCTCATTCTTGAAGAAGGCCTTGAATGGACCAAATAAACATACATCAAGTGGCTAAAATTTATGTCAAGTATGTACGATAAAAATAGGTAGATCTATTCCCAAAGATCTAGCCCCTTCAATTTTAGAAAATTTACATGAATGTTGTGCCCATAAAAAATAAGATGTTTATTATAAGTAAAAACTCTTCCTAATATAGATCTAGTGAAATTTTTCATTAATTTCATGAATAATTCTTTTTTCATTCATGCATTGGATTGGGCAGCCATGTATGCACCTGGTTCACATCCATCAATTAGATGATATGATTACATCTTTGTTTTAAAGAGGTATAACCTTGGGATTATCTACCCAAATAAATTTACACATTGTTAAATAGTTATCCATTCCCTACTATTTGGTATTTATTTCTGGTAAACTCATTTCCCCTTTCTTGACGATGCCTCGTATGGCATAATTCCTTCCATATTGCACCCCTATCTCATCACAATTTCATATTTTGTGTGGCCCATAATTAATTTTAGCATACAATGTTTTCATTTTATCATAGAAATTTAATTCAATAGACCAATATATCACAACATCCCTATCTTTATCCAATCCTTCTATTATTCTTGTAGACAAATTATGGTATCCATTTTTAAATCATTTCTACCACGACATGATAGGGATATCATCACTAAAAGGTTTGGGCCTAATTTTTGCATATGTAAGAAATGTGTACATTAAGATATTATATGTCTAACCCATTCCCCATGTTGGAGTAGTCCTCGAACCACTACATTATATAATTTTTTTTATATTGATGGAATAGTGTGTGATCGCTTGTTGTTCTTAGATTTGATTCCTTTCAACTAATTTGACAAAGTAATTATTTTGACACCACAGTTATCCAATTAAAAACTTATGGAGTAAGTATTATGTTCTATATATCTCATTTCACATTCCATTGTTACATAGTTCACTCAAATTTCAATGGTACACACATATTGGTGATAACATTTATGATGGCTTCCTTTCTTGTGTGGTTGGCTAGGGTCTGAGGGGGTATGTAGTCTACATAGAAGTGGGTTATTCATATTTTTTAATGTATTCAAAAATATATTAGATAATTTTAACTCGTGTGTTCTTCATAGTTGCATGTGGACATTTTTATACATATTGCATCTTCTTATTTGCATTCCTCATGATAAAAAACAATAGTCAAGAAATTATATAAGTAAACAATAATAGAATGGAAAACATAATAAAGATGTTTATGGTAAGAATCCTAGCATAATTTAAATTGTGAAAGAATAACACAGTGATAAGAAATCACAAGAACATTTGGAGAGAATAGTAATATGATTTTAGAGAAGTAGTCTGTTTGATGCATTAGAATAAATATTTACTAGTATGTTAATTATATTCTTAATTTTCATGGAAAGACATAAACACTTATTAGTATGTGCATGGAAACCTATGTGGATTCCATACACATAATAGTAAATGTTAATTATTATGGACACACTCATCCTCTAACATGGAACTTTTTATTTATGTTAATGACCCATACTAATTTAAACCATAGATAAAATAATGTGTTCATTTAAAAAAAATTATTTGTCACAATTTTAAACGTGGTGGTTTAAGTATACCACCTTAGGGGAACCCACTAGATAGGTTGAGATAGGTAGAAAAAAATAATAAAAAATACATTAATTAACATGAACATATGAAAAACAAAATAGCATATGGTTGTTTAATACTAGGCACATTGAAATCCATTTTATGAATAAGGAGCATTTAATGATATCCACTATTATATGGTAACTTTCAGTGCTTTATATAGTGAAACACCTTAGGGGATTACATCAACATTAGAATATGAAAAACTTATAAAATTTGAATGACTAACACAACATTATTAAATGAAAGTTACATATGACTGTAACAGTTTATGGTATGTGCATGAAAATATTTTGGGCTTACAACCACACAGTAGTGAATGTTGTGTATTCCAACCCATGTATTGAAGGGAAATAAAAATGTGACATTGAAATGAGGCACACAGTGATGTGAATTAATAAAACATCCTTGGTTCCATTAAAATAACAATAAATTTAAAGAAAAATGTTAATTGTATGTTAATGAGATTATCAGTTGTAGATCAGAACACATAAACATTTACTGGTATGTTAATGTCATTCTTATTCTATATAGATAAAAAAGATCATTTACTCATATGTTAATGGAATTATTATTTCAAATGGAAAAACATAAATATTTATTGATATTATAATGAAAAATCTTATGGATTCCATCCACATTCCAGTAAGTGTTACATCTTGTGTACACACTCATATTTTAACATGGAAAATCATTTTATATGAATGAACCATCTTAATTCAAAATAGTGTATCATAGAATTCTAGTGTTTCCATACACACACCATAAAAATCTTGAGTGATTTATCAATAAAAATGATAATAAAAAAGGTTACAACTTATAAAATGTGAATAAATAACAAGAAAACATTAACTAATAGGAACATATGATTGAAAACCAAAAAAATTAAAACAAGATGTGATTGAAAACATGTAGAGATGTGGGTTTAGAATTTGGTAAAATTTCATACCTCTAATATTCATCTTCCAATAAGGTCATTAAAGGGACAATAATAATAGGCACATACAAAATAAAAAGAACATAGATATGGGTACATTAATGGGAAACACACCTTTTTTTAATGTTTCATCACTCCATTAACATACCAGTAAATGTTTAGTTAGATATAAAGGCATGCTAAAAAATTAATGAACATAGAAGGGAAGATTACAAAAGTTTTCATCCATCCATTTTGATGATTAAAATTCCTCTATGAAATGTTTCATGGTTGAAAAATATAAGGTAGGTTCCATGGTTATTTCCAAGGAGGAGGTCCATAGAAATATAGGGAGAGACATTTTTATGTGTAACATTCCAACACTTCATTAACATACCAGTAAACTTTTACTCTCCAGTGAAGGGACACAAAAAAATATGAACAAATAAATAATGCTAAGAAACCTAGGAACTTAAAAGCCACACAACTTGAAGTAGGAACATACAAGGCAAAATAACCATAACATCCATTAAAAATATAAATAAATAGGAAGTGTCATTAACTTGCCACATCAATTGAGAAAACTCTTTCAATCCATGTGGAAAATGGTGATGGCTTCCAAAGTAATGACCCATGTGTCTTCCATCCTGATCTCAACCTGATATAACTGTGTCCCATATATAAATAATAAATTAGAGTGAATGGAAAACATGTGAAAAATAATTAGATCATTCTATATATAAAATGTTTATAATTATAAATTAATAACACATGAACTATAATGTATAAAATGTTTTGGTTTGATAGAAAAATAATTAAAATTTACTTGTGTTTTAGTCTATAAATTACATACATCTAACTTGTAATATGATCCTCTAAATTATTTGTTCTAGAATGTTGAATTATGCTTGAATTTTAATTCAAATATGACACTCTCTACAAATAAAACTCTCTCTCTCCAATTCAAACTCTATCTATATATAAAAAATGTTATTTTTATTTTTTGTTTAGTTTATGGAAGATAATTTGAATTATGAATTGTCTACGAATGGTGAGGCTTACATCTTTATTTACAATCAATTTTTATGTGATGCCAGTGGAGTCGTATGTTGGAGCTAAATATTTGAATTTAAATTTTTATAAGATGTAATTAAAATTAAATTAACCAGATGGTGTGACTTTTATCTCATGTACCTTAAAGTTAGAAGTGAAAAATTATGATTAAGGGTCTAAAAACAATTAATGGAGTTGATTTTTATCAAATATTTACACCTTTAAAATATAAGTAAAGGATATAAGTTTTTTAAAGTTCTACTTTAGTTTGGACTTTATATTTGTATTAATGAACTTGATATTTTTATTAATGAACTGTATATTTGTATTAATTAACATGTTATTAATTTTTTTGAAAATGATATTCATTTTATTTATAATGATATTCATTTTATTGAATATGATGTGAATTTTATTTTTAATTGGAGTCTACATCTATTTTTGAACGGTCTTAGTAATTGTATATAAAGGTTCATATTTCTAATATTAATTATTCAAAAAATGAATGGTCTATCACTAAAATTTATAAGTCACTTTTACAACAATTAAACAATGCATAACACATAATTAATAAAACTTTTCATAACTCATGACCAAGGGAAGCGGGTAAAAACTAAAATCATAACTTTTTTATCCACCCTCAACGACTAGTCCCCTTCCCCTAATCCACCTTTTATTTAGGTTTCTTTTCACAATTTATATGTATATTAGAATTACATATTTTATATCTAGATTTATGTTTTATTGTGACCACTTGTCATCTCTATCATGGTTTCCTAAAGTGATGCACATGAAACTTAGTTATTTCCTCACATTGGACTAAACTTCAAGGTTCCAAAATTATTTTATTGAGGCTTAAATTTTGTTTAGTTATGCATTATTGTTTATTTTTTTTGTGCATCTACTCTTTGTTCTAGTAAATGTAATTAGGTTTTCATTTTAAGTATGTATGAGAAAAACATAGGCCACATTAAAGTAAACATTATATTATAAATATTTGACATAATTCAATGACTCCAATAGAAGAAATATAAAAACATAATGGTTTTAATTTTTTTGTAAGGTTATCTCCTAAGTTTGCATAGATATTTTATTTATTAGAATCTATTTAATTTTCCCATGCATCTATGCTTTCACACTATTCATATATTTAATATAATAGATCATTACTTATGATAAATTAAAAAAAAAACATAAAATTTATCGGCCACTTTAAAATTAAAAATATGTTACAAAAATATGACACATAATTGCCATGCATATTATACAGAATCAAAAAAATTACGAAGCTAATTTTTATTTAATGCAGACTAAATTTTTTACATTGATACCTTAAGGACTGAAATGTGTTTAATTTTTTGGCATGTCTACACTTACACACAAGGAAATAATGATTGTGATTTTTATAAAAATTATAGTATATGACAAATGTAGTAATCAAAGTCTCAACATAATGAATATACTAGGATAAAAAATAGGGTTTAGAAAGCCATTGTAAGAATAAAATGTTTTAATAAGATAACCATATGACCCTCATGTTATAAATACTAATGTGACATTAAAATAACTAAATTACCATTCTTAGATTTTTATTTATTTGATAGAGTGAATAATAGGTTTTGGGGGATCCTAAAACCTTTAATGGAAGATATAAAAATAAATATTGAATCATATGACTCAACTAATAACCCATGAGGGATCATAAAAATAATAGTTACCCACCACTACTTACAATAAAAAACTAACCAACACATAAGTCCTCTACAAGACATTTATCTTTTCAAAACATTCACACAATTGAGAGAAATTAAGAAGCCTAAGTTACGTCCACTAAAAATAAATTAACTCCCTATAACAACATAATTGCCACCAAGTAATCATCCATGACACTTATATCAACCTATCCATAAATCTTATCCCCACTTTTAGTCATCTTTTATGAAACTTTAGCTTATATTCCCCTTGAGTAGAGGACCATATTAGAGGGCTAAACCACTACTCTTCTACGATTTTTTTTATTCTTTTGAAACTCAATCCACTCTCCCTTGGCATCTAGTACTTCTGGTTGATGTTATAGAAAGAGTTTTATGATTTTTAAAATGTCAAAGGGATCAAATTTTTCTTTTGAAATCTCTGTTGGTTCCACCATTAAGATGGGGTTTTGAGTCTCTTGTACTTCTTCACTATAGATACATTACTCAAAAGTTGATTTGTTCAAAGAAAAATCTTTGGATTCTTCTAAAGCTCCACCTTCTATAATAATTCTATGTAAATTAATTAGGGTTTTAGTTATTGGAGTCTTAGTATCCTTATCCTCAAAAGATTCCTACACCAAGTCTAAAGAATCATTATATTCAAGTCAACATACTGCTGGAATCTCAGAGGAGGAATTATTCCACCAAGTAGAAATATAGTTTAATTGGTTGAATTTGCTTCACTCTTGAGTCAAAAACCCTATTAAAATAACTTAACCACCTAAAAGGTAGGACTTCATAGTCTAGTGGATAAGTCCATACTATGTCCTCAATAATTAGATCAATAAAGGCCATAAGATCAGTAGAAATATCAATCAAAATCAATATTATAGTAAAGGTGGTATGGGAGAATAAATTTGTGGTGGGTTTAGTTTTTTGGAATATGCCTAAAGAGTTTTATATAGCCTTAAAATAGGGTTCAACCTTGAAATGTAGGGGAGATAAGGTAGACGTACCTAGATGGGTCTCATTGAGAATGATTCAATGAGAGCATTAAACCTTGGAAACCAAGGTTTCATGAGAGTTGATGCCTATGATGCAAAAAAATTAGGCCAACCTTTTAGAGGCCATAGCTTTTGAAATGTAACTCCATTTGAGTTCTTCCACATGCCAAAATGATCATATCAAAATTTTTGATTCTATCCTAAGTTATTATAGCTACATATATTTGATTTAAATATTTTTTAGAGGCCAAACATGATCACCTTAGGGTCTGAAATTAATGTTTAATGATTTTTTTGAGAATCTCCTATTTTTAAAAAATTGTATATTTTTAGAACTGAAAGTTAACTTTAGTTGAATTTTCTATCATAGGATAATTTTAGTATTTACTTTATTTCAAGAAATTTTTAGAACCATGCGTACTTGCATGTGAAACTTACTATAAATAGCAGCTACTAAAAATAGACATTTTTTTTAGATTTTAAATTTTTCAAATTTTTATATGTCAACTCTAAATTCTAAGTTGAGGCTTATTTAAGCATGGTTTGGGTTTGTAATTATTTCAATAAATGAATATGAATCAATTTTGAGTATTGTTGCAAGATATTGGCCTATTGGTAATTTTCTTATTCTTGATTGTTTTTGGGTTCATTATACTGTATTAGAGCAAGTTTTAATATTATAAGAGTAAATAATGGCAAGAGAATAAGGAAGTGTTGCATAGACAAACCAGACTATACAAGAGCTACATAGGTAAGTTTAATAATTAACAAAGGTTATCACTAATCAATAAATAATATTAGGTGGTGATGATGAAGACACAGATCAAGATGAAGAAATTCAACAAGAAAAAGAGTAATAAGAGCAACCACCATCGATGGAAGAGATGATAATTTAGGATTTCAAAGGGAAAAATGAAGGAATCAAGGTTGATGTTCTAAATTATGGAGGTATTTTTAAACCAAAGCAGTTGATAGATTGGATGAATAGCACGGATAAGTTCTTCGAGTGGAAGACTATGAGAGAAGACAAGAAGGCATAGTTTTCATGCATGAAATTGAAAGGTCATGCAATGATTTGGTGGGATCACCTACAGAAAAAGAGATAGAAAAGGTAAAGAGAATATTAATTCATGGAAAAATATGGAGAAGAATTTGAGGGAGAAATTTCTTCTTGTAGATTATACAAAAGCCCTATATAAAAGATTTCAAAATTTAAGTTAAAAATATCATAATATACAAGAGTATAAAGATGAATTTTACAAGATTTCCATATAAGTGGAGTATGATGAAACAAAAAAGTAGATGGATGTAGGGTATGTGAATGGTTTGAAATTTTTTATTCAAGATGAATTAAGCATGCATAGAATACTTAACATAGAGGAGGCTTATCAATTAGGTTTGAAGGTAGAAGAAAAAAATAGATAGAATTTCAAAAGGACATCTATTGGTCCCAAAAGAGACAAATCCCATCTAACAAGAGGATAAGGTGGGTTTAATACCATTAGAGGTGGCTTTAATTCCAATAAATGTGAATCATCATATGGTATAGAAAGGCAAGATGATTATAGGCAACGGTTTGAATACCAACAAAGAGGAAGAGGATTTTAGAGAGGATGAAGTTACAGTGGTGTTATATGATGGTTTTTAAATCAATGAATATTTTATGTCTATTGTAGATATGGAGAAGAAAGGCATAAAGAATTAGAGTGTCCCAAATATCAAGATCAAGAAAGGAGGCAATAAGATTTCTCAAGAGTAAATATAGTTGAGGCTAAAATAGAAGAGTAGAATACCAAATTTGTACTAGCAGATGTTGGAGAAAATATCATGATGAGAAGAACCATGATTACTCCAAGGAAGGAACAAATGAAAAATAAATAAGGTGATGATGTATATCTATGATCAAATATTTTTTTTAAAAGATATACTTCAGGTGGAAAGGTATGTAAAGTAGTTATAGATGGTGTTAGTTTTGAAAATATGGTTTCTAAAGAAATGATTGAGAAACTCAATTTTCAATGTGAAAAGAATCCTAGCCTTTATCAGATTTCATGGTTTATGAAATTGATTGAGGTTATGATAGATAAAAGGTGTTTAATCATGTTTTATATAGGAAAAACTTATAATGATGAAATATGGTGTGATGTTATTCCAATGGATGGATGTCATGTGTTATTGGGGAGACCATGGTAATTTGATTGGAAATAGTTCATGATGGGGAAAAGAATACATACACTTTTTGGAAATGCAGTACAATGTTAGTTTTGTTACCTCGTAAAGAGGAAGAGAATAAAGAAATTATGCTCTATACTAAATAATTTATCCAAAATATGAAGGTAGTAGGTTGGTATTATGTATTAGTAGTAAAGAACGAAGAAAAATAAATGGTGCTAATACCAATCAAAGCAACAAGAGTGTTGAAAGAATATGAAGATGTTATACCTGATTAGTTACTATATGGTTTACCATCAAAGAGAGATATTCAACATCACATTGATTTGATTATAGTACTAGCTTTACCCAATCAATAAACTTATAGGATGAGTCCAACAAAATATGAAAAATTAAATAAACAGGTTACTAAATTGCCAAGGAAGAAGGTAATAAGTAAGAGTATGACTCAATGTGCAATATTAACATTTCCAACTCCAAATAAAGATGGAGGATGGAGAATATGTGTGGATAGTAGAGGAATTAAGAAAATTACAATAAATTATAGGTTCCCTACACATCATTTAGATGATATGATGGATGTGCTTGCAGGAGAAAAACATTTTACGAAAAAATTTCTAAGAAGATTCAAATTCGTGAAGGAGATGAGTGGAAAACTACATTCAAGACTAGGGATGGATTATATGAGTGGTGGTGATGCCATTTGGATTATCTAATGCACCTAGCACATTTATGAGGGTGATAAATATATTATTATGAGAACATATAAGTAAGTTTGTGGTTATTTATTTTTATGATATTTTGATAATCAGTAAGACTAAAGAAGAACACTTACAATTTTTGATAATGGTAATGGATTTAAGAAGAATAGAGAAGCTGTATGCAAATTTGAAGAAGTGTAACTTTATGTATAATAGTTTGGTATTTCTAGAATTTGTAGTTTCAGTAGATGGTGTGAAAATGGATGAAGAAAAGATAAAGGCAATTGTTGAGTGACCTATTCCAAAAACCATTACAAAGGTAAGAATTTTTTGTGGTTTAGGAACTTTTTATAGAATATTTATTAAAAAATTTAGTAGTATTGTGGTGCCAATAACAGATTGCATGAGAGGGAAGTAATTTTCATGGATGAGAGAATCCATAGAATGCTTTGAAATTTTTAAAAACAAGATTACGAAAAGGCAAATTTTATCATTATTAAATTTTAACAAAGTGTTTGTAGTTGATGTGATGATTCATTTATGGGAATTGGTATTATGTTAAGTAAAGAAGGAAAGCCAATAAGCAATTTTAGTGAGAATTTTAATGAGGTAATAATAAAGTATTCTACTTATGATATTGAACTGTATGCAATTATACAAACATTAAGACATTAGAGGCATTATCTAGTGACTAAGGAGTTTATACTATTTATAAATCATGAGGCTTTGAAATATGTGAATACACAACATAAGTTGAATAGTGAGCATCCATAATGGGTTTGTTTCTTGCAAAGGTATACTTTTGTGTTGAAATATACATAAAGAAAACATAATCAAGTAACTAATGCATTGAGCAGGAGGGTACTATTATTAACTACTATGGTGAGTGAAGTAGTTGGATTTTATGTTATTAAAGAATTATATGATATTGATCCATATTTTAGAAAGGAAGTAGAGTAGTGAAATAATACATAAAAAAGTGAGACATATGCTATTCATGATGAGTATTTTATACAAGAAGGTTATCTCTTCAAAGGGAAACAATTATGTATTCCAATTGGGTCTCTATGAGACAATATAATAAGAGAATTACATAGTGGTGGTTTGGTTGGACATTTTGGTAAGACAAAGATAATAGATTTAGTGAAGGAAAAGTATTTTTGGCCAAAGATGAAGAGAGATGTGACAAGGTATGTTTCAAGGTGCAGAATATGTTAGGTGGCTAAAGGACATGCATAAATACTGGACTATACATGCCATTACCGATTCCAAGAGGACCATGGATAGATTTCAGTATGGATTTTATTTTGGGATTGCCAAACACACAAAGATGTAATGATTCAATTATTGTTGTTGTAGACAGGTTTTCTAAAATGGTTTATTTCATTACATGTAAGAAAAACAATGATGCCAGTAGAGTTAAAAAATTAATTTTTATGGATATTGTGAGATTGCATGGTGTTCCAAAAATTATTACTTTAGATAGGGACCCTAACTTTTTAAGTACATTTTGGAGGACTTTATGGAATAATATGGGTACTAAGCTACAATTCAGTAGTGCATATCACCCAAAAATAGATGGATAGACAAAATTTGTGAATAGGAGCTTGGGAAACTCATTGAGATGCAAAGTGAGAGATAATTCAAAGCAATAGGACTTGGCATTACCACACATTGAGTTTGCATATTATAGTTAAGTGAATAGATCAATAATAAAGTCACATTTTAAAATTATTTATGCAAGAAATCCTATGGGTATTTTAGATTTGGTATAATTGATTATTGTAGATCGAATTAGTGATGATGTAGAAGTGTTTGCAAAGCATATGCAATAGTTGTAAGGAGTAAGAAGTAAGATCCAAAAAAATAATGAGAAATATAAAGTAGTAGTAGATGTCAGAAGAAGATCTAAGGTATTTTAAGAAAGATTTGGTAATGGAAAGAGAGATATCCAAAAGGCACATATAATAAGCTAAAGTACAAGAAAATTAGACCTTGAAAAATTGTGAAGCAAATCAATGATAATGCCTATGACGTAAGTTTGCCACAAATTTTTTTGTATCTATAGTATTTAATGTTTCATATTTATATTATTCAATGGATAAAATAGTGAATATGATGATGAATAATTAAATTAGGAGAAACAAGTTCTAAAGAAGAAGAAAGAAAAAATAGTGCAGGTTTTGGATATGAAGATCGAGCACAAGGCAAGGGAATTATAACAATTATTTGGTGTAGTGGGAATGATTGGGGAAAAAATACAACACTTAGATTATAGAATGGGAGGTTAATAATATTTACAAAGATAATTGGCATCAATATAATTAGGCCAACTTGTAGGAGCTGAGTAGTTTTCAACCAGAGGAGAATGATGCAAAAAGATAGGCCAACCTTTTAGAGGCCATAAATTTTGACCCATAACTTTGTTTAAGATTTCCACCTACCCAAATGACCATTTCAAGAATTCTAATTTTGTCCTAAGCCACTCTATCTAGTTGTATTTTATTTTGATATTTTTTGAAAGCCAAATGTAATCATTTGAGGGTCTAAAATAAACATTTCATGAATTTTTCATGATTTTTTAATTTTTAGAATGAAAGTCAAATATAGCTTAATTTTATCTCATAAGTAATTTTAGTATTTAGGTTATTTTGGGAAATTTTTAGATCCATGTGTGTTTGCATGCGAAACATACTATAAATAGTGGCTCCTAAAAATAAATGTTTTTTTAGATTTTAGATTTTTCAAATTTTTGCATGTCAACTCTAAATTCTAAGTTGAGACTTATTTAATAATGGTTTGTGTTTTTAATTATTTCAAGCAATCAATACGAATAAATTTTGAGTATTGTTTCATGATCTTGGCCCATTGGTAATTTTCCTGTTCTTGATAGCTTTTGGGTTCATTAGCCTACCATAGTTCCATTATTTATAAATAATTAGGTCTTTGTCTAAAATGAGATTAAAAAAACCATGCATAAACATTTTACGTAGTGGTAAAGTTTGATCTTAGATTTACAGAGTGGCTTCCATTATTCAAAGAACTAAGTGTTCATATCTAGAAGATTTGGATAGAGTTTATCAAATACAAAAATGACTCCATTTCCTAAGAAAAAGTTTTTGTTGAATATAATTTATTGTGGAGTTTCCATGTCCAAATAAATTGAGGGGTTTGATGTATATGGATTGATAGTATTTAATCTTCTATTTGGATGTTATGAGGAAGGGTCTTGAAGTATAATTGATTCTAAAAATATTCCCAAGTCCCCTTCCTAAGTCTTCTACATTAGATTCTAACCCTTTTATTTTTCCAATGAATGTGTCTCCATCTCTTTTTTATTTATAAAGTAACTAGAGTGGGAGATAAAAGGTCCATAGATTCTAGATCCAAATATGGGTGTTTTAAATTACCTTTTAGAAGGAGACCATTCAGGCCCTGATCACACAATGTCTCTAGGTTTCTTGTCTTGATTTTTATAGACCATTCATCTAATGTAGGTACTACTATGTTAATTTTCAAATAGGAAATAGGAGGGGGACTGGATTTAGGGACCCATGAGTAGAGAAAAGATGTAATCGAGTCTAGCATATCTGACAAAAATGTTGTAGGGTTTAGAAGTTTTGGGTAGAATGAGTCATCTCTTATAAGAAAAAACATATCTAGATGAGGTCCAACAAGAGCACATCATAGATTTGGGGCCATCCATATATTTTTCTTGTGATATACTTTGGTTTATAAATTAACTTGTATATACAATTCACAAATGTAAATACCATCAAAATATTTTACGTTGATGTCTATTGATTTAACTCTATGATATGTGAAAATAATAATTATCTAATAGTCAAATGTAGGTCTCATTATTTATTTAGTGGTTTCATTGATCAATACAAAAATAATTATATATAATTTAAAAAAAAATCACTTTAATACCTCCACATATAAGTGAATATGGTGGGTCCATGATACTTACAAATGTAATAGTTATGTCGTCTAAGGTTATGTCACTCTTATTATATATGATTATATTCATAATGTTTACATGGTATCTCATAAAATACTAAGATGGAAATAATTACTTAGTCATATGACTATTTACGATCATAAAAAAAATCAATACAAAATGTTTATATTTTATTTAAATTAAATGCAATTTCAAAAATTATATGTTAACTTTTATCAAAACATAAACGAATAGATAGTTAACATCAATATGTAATATAAATATTTGTACCTTCATCTATAATTAATCTTACCAATTTAATATGGATAGGTTACAAAGTTATCCATGATTCGTCACAAGTACATGCATGATTATAATTCTAGGACTTACAAGTATGATAATATAAGTGAAAACTCCTCAAAAATGTCTCAAAACAAAATTCAAACCCGCACAAATTAATTTCACATGTATTATTTCTGTACTTTAGCCACATGACCAAATCATGCATGACATCCTCATATGTCTCTCCCTTATTCATTCCAATCTATGTCAAACATGGGTGTTTTCTATTACATCACATATTGGAAATTTATAGACTCACTATTCCAATAACTATTTATATTGATATTGATACTTTACATTTCAATTTTCATAGATACAAGGAACATTATCAATTTCAAATATATATTTCATGTCATTTTGACTCATTTCAAGAAATGTAGCTTTGTAAAATTCAATTAGTAGATGCCACTACTCTACATTGGTCCAACTCTCAAAATGAAAGTTACTATGACTATTTTCATCACCTCATTTTAAATCTAATTTTAAAAAAAAATACAAATGTGCAATACACACTTTTAGTTTTATCATTGAAATAAATAATACGTAAATTAACAAAAAAATATATAAATATTACATACAATATAAATACTCAACCATTTTCTTACTAATGATTCTCAGTCCAAGGAATAATTACACTTAACTAGTGAAAAAACATTATATATACCTACATTCAAAAAAATATAATTAGAATAAATGAAAACATTACATACCACCTTAACTCTACTTTTTATTTTAATATTCCAAAAAAATAATTGGATATTTTTTCCCTATAGATTTTTATATTAATTCTTCCATCTTGATAATTCTTCTTAAATTTCATATCAAAACTCCCACCTTTGTCATAGTTTTTATAACTCAAATAATATACCATCTACTATAATTACCTTCAACCAAATCCATTAAAACTATGAAATTATTGTAATAATATAGGAGTAACTTTCATATTTAACTTATTCAAATATAGTTATTTATCAAGAGACACACATACATACTCACCTATGCATGTAACTGGAAATTAAAATTAGGTAGTACATTCTCCATATAATTCTAGGTGATGAGGACACATAAACACATAATAATTGGGTATAAACTATGTATGGAAGTATGTAGGGACATATTATATAAGGTGATTATAAGTGGTAATTAAGGAAATGGATTCAATTACCCTTGGGTCAAATTTTTTATCCTATCACTATACAAATTCTCTAATACATCCCATAAAAATTGGAAATGAATAAAAATAACTCATCCATATAAAATGTTACTAGATTAATATGAATGTTCATAAAAAAATGTTACGATTTTATTCCATGAGGAAATTTCACCAAAGTTTCCATATAGATATTTTTGAAACCATAATTATATTATTACTCCCTAAGTGTTAGTGTATAAGTAGTTCCCACCTAATATTTAAGTTACCTACATATCAAATTTAATGTACCTAAGTAAGTCAAATCAAGGCTAGAGAGTGACATATTCTAGGTTGCATGTTAGGTATAAAAATCCCCATTCAGCTGAGGGGCCACTAAATAGTATAATTAAAGTTTTATCAAATGATTCAATAATTCATGCATGCATATGGAAATACACATATGTATATGCACATATGCACATGTGTACACATGCATGCATGCACACACATAAACACAAACATAATTACCCTACATAACTTATTCAATTCATTTATTATAACTACAATACACATGTGGCCTCTATAAAACTAAGTGGATAATTCCACCATTCTACTCAAAGATACAATCTCGATCCATAAATTATTATCCATGGTAAAATATATGTAAACCTATATAATATAGTAAAGATCACATAGTAAAATTACAATCATGTTCAATATGAATGGCATATTTGGTGCATTATATTCTTTTGGTCATGGTATGTGTACCAATTAAGGGATTTTATTATTTGTGTAGAAAGAGTCACAAGGTGTAAAATAAAATTCATGTTTATTTTTCAAATGAAAAAAATCCTTTTTGGCATCTAAATTCAAAATAACTCTCTACTAATTACTCTATTATTTATATCTTTGATCCTATAATAATTTACAAACCCAATCTTTGTTACATTCTTTTTAGGATTCTATTGGGACCTCTCTCTGATTGTATATTATTTATACTTGTCGATCATTTTAATGACCCTCATATTTTTGGAACTTGTTTCCTAATCACCCCTATATGCATTTGAACCTCTAAACCCATTATCTAGAGTAATAACCCCTTATTTATTTTCCTAGGTACCCAATTCTCTAGCTTCCTAATAACCATCTCATTAAATCAAGTTATAGTTAAATGGGGACACAATAAGATTATTTATTTTTCCCTCATGAACAATTTTATTCATAATATATCTTATGATCCTAGACCACTTTTGCTTGAAATATTTCATTCCCAGATTTTGAAATAAGCCAATAACATTTCCAAAGGTGATACCAAGTGGATTTTATGGCCTCTCAAATTTTGGTATGTCATGGCACTGTGTTGTGACCAATTTTAATTTATGGCTTCCCATTTATAATATTATGGCATTTGGGATGATGGTTAATTCCTTAAACAATAGATCAAAATTCCACCCATGATCTCTTGGTCATTTATGTACCCATGGGTTCATATTATACACTTTAATTTTGATCTTACATCCATTCAAATATTGTAGTTTCTACCTTTAATTTAGACATATTCAAATTTTTTTGAATGTGATACTTTTAAAAATCACATATACCTAGACTCATGAAATAATTTCAAACCTATGTATAAGAAAATAGAAATCTTGGACATGATTAACTCTATTTTAAATTTTACATATTCGAATGCATCACTTATGCATAGTTTCAAGGTGTCTCATAAGCATTAGAATTTTTGTTATGGCCATCACCTCCTATCAACTTGTCATAATGACTTATTCAAAAAATAACTATTTATGGATATCACGACCAAGTAAGTTATAAATGTAATAAATTGATTTCTTCAATGTGCCAAAAATAATAATTAATGTTTATTATACATAGGTATAATGTATGGCCATTGAGATGCATAGAAATAAGGATTGAATAAGACCTGTTGATAGTGTGATCACCATTAAATTTAAAACTTGAATGTTTTGGTAAAAGCATGACCTAATACAATAATCCATGTGATTTTGTGACCTTAATTTTATTTATGGAACTCCATAAATAATAACTATAATGTTTATATTATCCTATGGGACATTTATATTCAAAACATGAAAAATTACATACCTATTTTAGGCAAGATATTATTATGTATACAACTTGGTTTCCCATACATAAAAATCCCACATGGCTATTAAGTTATAAAAACTTTCCACTTTATTCCATGTGTACTATCTATAATATTTAATACAATGTGATTAAATCTAATAGTTATCTTCAAATGTAAACAAAATTTAAAAGTAAATTATTTTATAAATGTAACAATCAACTAAGATAAATCTTATCCAAATGATCACATGATGATAATTTGAGTGTGAGATTCCTTGAGGATCGAATGTGTCATGGAAAAAAATAAAGATTAAATTTTCATGGATTGTGTAGTAAATTATTTTAAGTAAAATATTTAGCTAAATTCACAAAGTTCGGGAAGGAAAAGTGCCTACTGTGGAGATGATATTATTAAAATTTTAGAAATCTAAACATTTGCATATAATTTGAGATGGATATACTCAAAATCTCAAGATGTTATAAGAACATGAATTGTGTAATTTCTAGTATAATTTACAATTTTTTGTTTTACAAATAGGTTAAGTATAACCAGGTCAAAAATCTAAAATTTGAATATGAACTCCTATTTTAATAATAAAATATAATAGATAGATGTCTGTGCATCCCATGATTTTCTTAGCATCGTTTAATATTGTTTTAAATCCTTTCGTGAATATTTATATAATATACTCTAGTTTTTAGCCTATATTTTTTTATATTTTTTTAATTAATATATTTTTTAATTAATTTTGAAATTAAATATATCTTGAAAATTGATTTTAAAAAATGGATGGCTAGCCATGTGACCCCTACCTACTACCTCAATTTTTTTTTTTTTTGAATTTATGGAGAACTAGTCCTAGTTTGTGACCATACAATTTGGTTTACACTTGATTAAATGAAAAACACATTACATAAACATGAATAGGTATGTATATTTGTGGTATATAGTGGTTAAAAAGGGTATATTAAGAAATCAACATAGTATGAACCCTTAAAATAGTCTAAGAATTATAAAAATCATGTATTTGGAAAGAGGAGAGTGTGTTTGTTATCATGGAAATGTTTTTTTTATTTTTTTATTGAAATACATTGTGTATTTTGTGATGCAAGTTTAAATTTGTTTTCTCCTATCAAAACTTTTGGACTCAACCATGATTGATAGGTCCAATCATTTCTGAGCCAAAAGTCTTTATTAGAATGCATATGTGCTATAGAGGGTACTTTTATCACATGTAAATGTTATAAAATTTACATGTTCTTATTTTCTTGCATAAAATTACTTTCATATATATATTTTTGTGTTTCTAGGTGTAAAGTAATAGGAATGTGTACATGTTATAACACATATGTGTACCTATTGTTTTTCACCCAAAAAATCAAAAATATCTACAGGAATGTAATATTTACTTAAAGTTCATATTTATTAAAATAAATGTTATATATATAAATTTATACTTTAAATTTATTTTAGTAAATATAATAAATTTGGGTCACTCTACATCTGATAGAGTTGGTCTCACAATTACATGCCTTCTGATGTGGAAAATAGTTTTTTAGAATCTAACCTGGTTAGTACTTATGATTTTTAGGGTCTTATTATTGAACTTAGGGATTTTAGGGCATAAATTTTACATTTTATTTCCATTTTTGATAAACATATAATATTTTTTAGGTTTTTATGCCTTCTAGATTGCTTCCTAAGATTTTTAGGAGTCCTATGTTTATCAAAATGTATGTTTTCAATCCACTCACTTTGAACTTGATCTAAAGTTGTGTGATTGGGGAAGCATAGATAAAATTTATGACCTGTACACATAAAACAACAAATTTTTGTTAAGTTTATCATCCCTTCATCATACATAATAACTTCCCATTCACCCATAATCACTCTCTCCTCATTACTCATTATCCATAATCACTCTCTCATTGACCTTCACCATCCCTTATCATTTCTAATCATTCCCAAATCATCCCTTAAAATCCCCAATAAATATTTCCTCATCCCTCATCATCCTTAATAATTTCCTCCTCATCTTTCATCATTTATAATCAGTCTATCGTAATCATTATTCATCTCTAATCACTCCGTCATTTACCTTCACTATCTATAAAATCTCTAAGCATTACTTTATCATCACTAGTCACTCCTTCATTGACCATCATCATCCCTCATCATCCCTAATCACTCCCTCCTCATCCATTATAATACATAATCACTCTTTATTCATCCCTAAATATCCCTATTCATTCCCTCAATGACCTTCACCATCCCTCATCACTCTATCATTGACCCTCACAATTGCTCATCATCCATAATCACTCCCTCATCATTTGATGTAAGTAGGCCTCTTATATGTTTATTCATCTAGGTATTATAGGTATATTTTAGAATTTGTATCCTTATTTTATTATTTCATACCACATATTTAACTCCTTACACTACCACAGGGTTCTCTTACTCTAAATTTTATTACTTAATAAACATGGTTATTATTTTAAAGTACACCTCCTTTGCATGACACAACAAACATGATCTTATCTCAATGATTTTATCTTTCTTGTAGGTATTAAAATTTATTTCTATCGTCTTTACTATAATTTAGTCCCCTTTAACTACTATTGTATTATTGAACTCGTATTTAAACTTACTTTAACTTATTTAACTTACTAGTGATAATTTCCATCATAATGCTAATCCATGTCCATAACAAATTAAGTCTTGTAGACAATAAAGAGTTATATCATATCAGACCTTATTAATTATGTTTGTCCTCTTTTATATAAAATATTACACTTAATAATAACTCCTAATAACCATAATAGGATTCTTTTTTTTTTGACACTATCTAAGCCAACACATAAGTTGTTTGTATTCTTTGTACTTAATTATCACCAAAATTTAACACAATAGGTTTTATATCCCTCTCACTTAGATATGAACTATTATTTATTAGCTTATGCATCCAAAATCATATTAAATGTCATAACAATAACTTCATGCATTCATTTTCACATTACACATGACATGGAACACAATCTATAGTCTGATACAACTTTGTTTTTTAATAGAATTTGAAAGGCTACACCTTTAACCCTATTTTAGGCCTTTTTGAGGTATGTTTAAAAAACACATTAATGAATAGATTATTTTTTAGGGACTTTAAATTTATGAAAAAATATGGATTAGTTAATAAACATCTTTATACACCTATCTAAAAGAATTTAGAGGTTTTTGATTGTTCTCTAAAAATATGTATGAATTTTTGTTTACTAAACCCTAGTAGAGGGTTTACATAGTCCTCCACAAACCTAGACCTGAACTCTGCACTATACCTATTATCAACTAAAAATTCTATCCTAAGATTGGGATAACATAGACCTATAATATCCTATGACTCCTAAAAATGCAAAGAAATAATTTCAAAGGAAAAAAAACCTTAAAAATAAATATATGTTTATTGAAAATGGACATTAATTGCAAAGGTTATGCCCTAAAATAACTATGTTATATTGGTGTAAGTATTTAATACTCTTATTAATTTATCTTTATTAGGAGGATAATTATATTTTGAGGTCATTATCACATCACCATGATGTCATATTGCACTTATGAGTGCATGGGGTCACCCAATGAGTGGATGGGGTCATACATCCCACTTGGTCCATTGAGTGCCCATTTCATTTAGTTCACTTTTCCATTATGTTCCCTTAGTGCCCTCTCCACCCATAGTGGAGGATTCCAGGCACTTACCTTGTCTGGATGCGTCATCTTGAACTCAACCAACTTATTTATAGGCCTATCCTCTAAGTCACTCAATGTGGATAGTATAAATTATTGATATTGTATGCAATCTATTTCTTGGTTTAGGGATCCCATTAAGCCTTTGTGCTTGGGTGTGTGCCAAGAGGGTATTGTAATATTTATATAAATAATACTCAATTATTAAATACATTAGGTTTAGTTTTTGTTTTTTGATTTCTATATTGAATAGTTATGTGGTCTCTCTATAGTTATTGATCTTGGATGTATGATTCTAGATATTCTCACATGGTATTAGGGCTCTAGGTGCTAGTATCAATCACTATTTATATTTTTTGTTATTGTTTATTAGAAAATAATTAGTAGATACTATGTTTTGTATTCTCCATTAGTTATTGAGAGGACACATATAGATTTTTATGTTACATTTATGGTTTATCCTCCTCTAACTAACTAAATGGTACTTGCATATGGTTTTTGTTACTTCCTTTAAAAATTTATTTTCTTTGTTTGGGTCCATGGTTTTGGTTAACAATAATGTTTGAAGGATCATCTAACCTTTCAAAATCCTACTCTATAGTCACTAGTCTTGGATGTTTGATTATTGATGATTCTCACATGGTATCAGAGAATCGATAAACAAACACATGGTTGTTCAATGTCCTATTTTGTGGTATTTATGATGTTTTATTTTTCATGAGTATATTTTAAAAAACTGATCTTCCATTATGGTCTACTAGTTTCATTTTTGTAGATGCCTTCTAACCAAACTAGTTTTCACTAAGGAGGGAGTGTAGTTTCCTTTAGCTCAATACAACCTTTATTTGGCTCGTAGAAGCTTCCATTAGCACTATTCACCTCCATTATTAATGGTCATACCTTTTTTGTTTCACTCAACGTCACCCAACCTAGTGGCATTTGACATAAAGCTCACCATTTTGTTTCTCTATCATTCCGTTCTAGGTCTTACCATTGGTCAAAACACCTTCACATTGTTCTACATTTGGATATACCACCTTCAATATAGTCATTATCTACTCTAGCCACATTTCCTCCATTTGGTAAATACTCCTCTACCAATGACCTTATTAAAAGGCATCCAAGAGATTGAAATGAAGTATAGTAAGGATGGAATGAGATTCAACTTAGATGATGTCAAGAAGAAGAATAAAATTAGTACTGGGTCAATCATATAAGGAGATATTCAACCATTTTTTTAACCATCATCAATCATTAGCTTACTTAGTCTTGATGGTATTTCAACAAGACACTCCATTACCGCTTGTTGTGTTGTTCAACCATGGTCTTCTCTAGTAATCTCCTCCACTCGCTTCCACCACCACCTCTCCTCCACTCATTCCCTCCACCACCTCTCTTCCACTCATTCAAAAATTGAGCCACCTTGGGCATCCTCCTTGAGCCCAACAAACTAATATTTAAATATTATTACATTTTTGACATTATTATGTTTTGCTTATTTTAAATTTGGTGAACGATTATTGGTAGGGAAAGCTTTTTTTTTAGTGGATTTAGTACAGTTGGGGAATATAATTATTGAGAAGATAATTAACCTTTATTCTCATAAGGGGAGGGCATTTCGATGAGCGGGGAGGGGGGGTATTCAATTTTTAAAGTATATATTTCTTTTATGAAAAAAAATAATTTAAAGCAAAGATCATTATGACTGGGTGGATTTAATTATTGATGGAGAGTTTTTATTTTATTTTTAAATAAAAATAATTGATATTTTTTTTATTGCTTTTTTTAAATAATAATTTTTATAGAGTAATAATGAGATATTAAAGATAATTTTTTTTCTTGATTAAAATTTTTACTTTCTATCATTTATTTTGATTATCAAATATAGAGGGTGAGGCTTAGTATGACAAGTGGTGAAACCCACTCAAAAGTAAATAAAACATTCTCTTCTCTCTCCTTGATTGCTTATCTTCTCATATGAACACATTCTCTATTGAGTCCAATGTCCTCGTACTAGGCCTTTTTGTATTTCAAATGTACTATCTTAATTTTATAGTGATTGCTCACATTTATGGATGAAGTATCAATTTAGTCTAATGTCCATTCTTTGAAACATGTTTTTTAACTCATACAACATGATTTTTAATTACAAACATAGGGGAGTCACTATTAGTTGTCTTGGGGAGGTTGTTTTGGGCCCTACATTCTCTCTTGTGTACATTAAATTTTTTGTAATTGTTATCTTTTCCCATTTAGTTATTAATTTCATAAATTAAACTTTTTCTTGGATGTATTATTAGTAGATCCTGATGTCCATTTGAGCATGTATTGTCACTTGTGCACAAGTTTCTCTCACTTTATTGGACTCATTTTCAATATAGTTTGAAGTTCATCTATAAATCATACACTATTACTACCATATTAGGAAGGTTGAGTCTATATCAGTGGTCCTTCTTAGAAAGGAAAGTTATGCTTTAAATTATTCTTACATTAAACACTTGATCACAAACAAGAATCATATTCCATTCTTATATGGATAGATTCTTGTACCCACTAACCCCTATTATATTTGATAAATGGGCTAATGATTGTGACAAGGCTTTTTCCACTTTATTACTACATGCTTCCATTGATATTTGTTTTCATGTAAAATATACAGAGTGTCCATGCACTATTTGGAGCATACTATAGTCTCTTTTTGGAGATCCTACTAGGAAATACATCACATCTCTTTCACTTCTTATTGTCTCTTTGAGACTATTTTACTCTCTCCTCATGATTTTATTTCTTGTGATGACACCTCCATGATGGATAATGATCTTCCTTCTGTCGAGCCACTACTATAGGACTAGATTTTGACAGATCTTATATTTCTCATTGTAGATTTTAATTCCATCCCTATTCATGATGTTGCTCTTCTAGAGCCTTTAATGTGTATCCTTTTGGATCCCTATTTAGGATGTTCTTGAGGATATTCATTTTAGATCCCTATTTCTAGAGCCTTTGAAGTTTATCATTTTGGAGGACTCTTTTTTTAGTGAGACTCTACAATTCATAGTGTTGATAACTCATATGTTCTTGTGTATATACATCTTTTAGATATATGTGCTTCATTTATAGTATCTTCTTTATTTTTGATATTTGTTAAGCCTTGATCTCCTCTTCCCATGGACATTATTTTAGTGAATGTTACATGTATGTCCTCTTGTTTGGTTTTTCTATCCCCTTAATTATATGCTTCTTCATTTCCATCTTCTACAGTTAGTCATATGATTCCTGATTTGAGTTTGGCACATTCAAGCATTAACAAGGAGACATTTGAGCGTTTTATAGAGATATACATCATTATTTCTTCTTTCATTCTACTTTAGTGGGAATTTTATAGTTTTATATCTTGGGTTTTCATTCTTCTAAAAGGAAGAGACAACATTTGTTGTAGAAGAACCTACTATAACATTTGCCATGTGACATTATGAACCTACCTTATCTCTCTTATTAATGGAGGAATATATCCTTCATGTTTTGTAGCATATTTGGGATCATTGATATGTAATTTTAGTGATAATTTATTAAATATCATATTTTATGAGGTCTTTTAGTCCCCTCCTCTTCTTTCCTCTCTTTTGTTTTGGGAGGGTGGATTTTTTTCCGATTGGGTTTTTTCCTTTTACTCCACATTTTTAGAGTTACATTATACTTAGGTACTTGATCAATCCTAGTTGTTGGTACCCAATTCTAATACCCACCTAATCTACACTTAATGGGGGGGGTATTGGTGTAGGTATTTACTACACTTATTACTTAATATTGATTAGGAGGATAATTATATTTATGAGCTCATTATAACATCACCATGATGTCATCATGCACTTGTGAGTACATGGGGTCACATAGTGAATGGATGGGGTTATCCATCCCACTTAGTTCATTAAGTGTCTACTCCATTCAAGTCACTTTTCCATTGTATTCCCTCAATTCACTCTCCACCCATAATAGAGGATCCCACCTACTTACCTTGATTATATGAGTCATATTACACTCAAATAACCTATTTATAGGCCTATCCTCCAAGCCATTCAATGTGGATTATATGGATTGTTAAACTTGTAATCAATCAATTATTATCGTAGGGATCTCATTAAGTGTTTGTACTTGGGTGTGTACTAATAGGCTATTACGAGCTTTGTATAAAAAATCCTTCATTATTGAAAACATTGTGTTTAGTTTCTTATCTTTTCTACTTTTTGCCTTTAATATTTGTGTGTTCTCTCTATAATCACCAATCTTGGATGTCTAATTTTGGATGATTCTCACAAGTTCAATACTGATACCCTACAAATTTATTAGTATTTACCATATTTTATTTTGAAAAATATTTTTACACATCGTAAGGCGTGTAACTATGAGACCAACTCTATCATATATAGAGTGACCCTATGTTATTATATTTACTAAAATAATATTAAAGTATAAGGAATATAAATGTAAATTTATTAAAACATATATTAGTAGACCTTCTAGAACTACCAGTATATATTTTATGTTGTATATGAAATTCAATAGGAATTTGTACATGTTATAATAGGTATACATTATTTTAATATATAGATTGCATACACATTATAAAATTTACACATTTAGCATTGGTAGTTTCGATCCTAAATTCAAATAATATGTACGTGTTATAACCATAAGGTGTACACATTATGGTCAGAATTCATACACATTATCATAAATGTCCATGAAAATATACCATAACTTTGTGCACATACCAATTTTTAATACTTCAAATAATATATCATTTTTGAATAAATATTCATCTATTAAAACTAATGTAAATCATTCCTAATTTACAATATAATAGGGTAGTTGGTCTACTTGGTTACCAAGTAGAAAATAATGGGGTCATCATATCCTTTAGTTAAGAAATTATCCTCACATCAATCACGTATCCCAACAAAAATTAATCATTAATTCTTTAACTCTATACCAAGCCTTATGACTATTCACATATTAAACTAAATTACTTATTTTAATGTCACTATGTACTAGCTTGAACCATTCATGGCCGAGAAGAAGTGTATGAACATAAAATTAGAGACATATTCTATAATCATGGTGTCATGGTAAATCATATGATCATGGACACCATGGAGTCTTGAATTATCCATTAACTATAAGTATAAAATGCACTTTAAGTGTAATCTAATGTCACATGATTACATTAAATGGCATGTTCATCAGGGAGCTCCATAAAAACCACACATAGTTAGCAACATGAAATGAAGTACTTAAGTCCTAGTTATATTCAGATAACTTTTGTCTTAATTTAGTCACATTAAATGATAACAATTATTCAAGAAAAGACTCTCACATTGACAAGAGTGTCCCTAGATTAATCAACATTATTTGACAAGGATCGCATGCTTGATTCACAATGTCCTGCACTCATAAACCCCATATAATTCATGGGGAGGACATGGATTATAAATTTAGGATGACCCATACATTAATCTAAATGGTGGGATTTATGCCAAAATTTGTGATCATGCATATCCTAGTTATTTGAATGAAAATAAATGATTAAATATTTATAGACTATGGATTATGAGTTGTTTGCTTTGTCACATTTTATCTATGATTTTATAGGTGTATAAACACTTAGTTAACATGTATACCATACAACTATGTGAATACTATGAGCTATCACATTCAAAAGAGGTGTTATGGCTGATTTAGAGTTACAATGAACATAAAATTATTTATCATTCCAACATTTTAAATTTTGATCATGATCTTGAGATCATAAATCTAAGTACATTTGGAGTTATCATTTATATAAAAAAAATATGCCATGCCTTAATTTAATTGGATAAATTATAATTTAAAATATAGTAAAAATCATAGTATAAGAATCTAAAAATAATACACACACACACACACACACACACACACACACACACACACACACACACACACACACACACACACACACACACACACACACACACACACACACACACACACACACACACACACACACACACACACACACACACACACACACACACATAGAGAGAGAGAGAGAGAGAGAGAGAGAGAGAGAGAGAGAGAGAGAGAGAGAGAGAGAGAGAGAGAGAGAGAGAGAGAGAGAGAGAGAGAGATGTGCATGCATGCATATGTGTATGTGAACCCCCCCCCCCCCCCCCCTTCACATACACACACATGCATACATGAATTTGCACATGCACATGTGTGCATATCCACACACACACACACACACACCCCTTAGGGTTTATAATGTTTTTTATAAAAACATACCTTGAATTCAATATAGTCTACCAAGAGAGAGAGAGAGAGAAAGAGAGATGTGCATGCATGCATATGTGTATGTGAACACACCCCCCACCTTCACATACACACACATGCATACATGCATTTGCACATGCACATGTGTGCATATCCACACACACACACACACACCCCTTAGGGTTTATAATGTTTTTTATAAAAACATACCTTGAATTCAATATAGTCTACCAAAAGATGATCATATTACTTCAAAAAAACATAGATACAATCATACAAAAATAAAAAGTGATTTTTTAAAATGAAAAATAACACAAACATTGATACTAGGACATCAAATTTTGTCCTTAGTAATTACCAAATTTAATATTCTTCGAACCTTCTTGTTTTTTGCTAATGATGGTCACCATGGAATACTATGTCTTAAAGTTAAGGAATCTTACAATTTTTATTAAATAATAATTTTTATTACATTTTCAAATGTGTTTAATCATCCTTTCTCACTTATTTGTAAATAAAAATATTTAAAAAATAATTGCAAATTTATTTGTATTGTTTTTTAGATCAGTTAAGAATAAAGTATAGAGTATGCTCCCATTTATTGTAAGGATTGAGAGATTATTATAAAATTTTCTATAGATTGGATTTACACTTAAATCATTTTTGTCAAAATATTAAAAATATTGTAATTTATGAATCTAAAATAAATATAAATAAATAATATTTTCTATTTTTCATTTACAAATCATCACTTTAATAATAAATAATAAATTTTGCAAAGAGATGGCCACTTACAAATTTGTCAATTTAAAACAAAACGTTTTCCTCTAAATAAGAAAGGAACTAATCTTCATAATAACACTTGTTTTCATTTCAAGTTTTGTTTGATATTCTTATATTATATTTGGATAATAGAAAAATTTTAAATTATTATTTGTTAAGTATTATTATTATTATTATCTTAATTAAAAACTGTTATTTTTAAATTTAATATAATAATATACATTATAAAAGTTAGATGAATGAAACAAAAATATGAAATACAACATATTAATCTCATAAATCAGGAGAGTGTAAAATAGTTTTATTTAAATTGAAATAATGGTTATTGTTAAAATGTTTAGTTAAATATTTAGACAAAAATTGAGTAAGACTAAGACCACCTAGTGTCTAGTTCATGCCATATATTTTTTTTAAAATGACTTTTTATAAATATATCTATAAATTATTAGGTAGTAATTAAATGTATGTTTTAATTAAAATAGTGTGTTTATAGTGTTAATTCAATTTGTACATTATTTAGATATGAATTATGGTATATAAATAAATAGGGTATATAGATTAGTGATATAGTATTATAATGTTTTTTTATTTGTAACAACTTTGGTTGAAGGAAAATTATATTAAATGGTAAAATACATAAATGGGAATTAACTATGAAAAATGTTAAGAGTTTAAAAACTAAATTAATAATGAACTTGAAATATGGAATAAATAATAAATAATTTGTTAAGTGTGAACATTTCAAAATTTTTTTTTGGTATATTAAAAAAATTAGATTTCAGATGGGTAAGTAATTTATTCATGTAATTTTATTATAAATTTCTATGTTAGAATATATAATGTATTTATATTTACTATCTGTAAATAAATTTTAAGAGATTAATCCTCTAAGTACGTTTATGGTGGTCACTTAGTTCATTATGTAGTCTTTATGTGAGATTTCTATTATTTTAGGTAGTATTATTTTCAAAGGAAGAACTAAAATTATGTAATTTAGATCAATATTTTTAATATTTTTTTATATAATAAATGAGGTGATGGAAAGATGCATAGGAAATTTATTCTTGATAAGAGGGGAAATGCAGAGTTATGGCCTTTACTAG
Source organism: Torreya grandis (assembly GCA_037957365.1). Taxonomy (NCBI): domain Eukaryota; kingdom Viridiplantae; phylum Streptophyta; class Pinopsida; order Cupressales; family Taxaceae; genus Torreya; species Torreya grandis. Next base: position 809,060 of record JARHVA010006318.1, read on the forward strand.
CTAAAGTCTTTCAATTTTGGAGTTACATTTATAAAAAAATAAGAAAAAATGCATGAAATATATATTTACAATAGAAAATGTTCCTTGTATATATAAAAATGAAAATGAAAAATATTAATGTAGATATATTTTTTTAATAAAATAAATGTTAAAAATTTAAAAAACAAATGTGTGCTTTTCTGTAGACATGGTAAGAATGTTATTTGAATTTTCAATTGTAAAATACACATGATTTTAAAATTTAAATGATATTATATTAATAAATTTCTCCATTGACACACATTATTATGATCTAATTATGACAAAGTAGAATACTAATAAAGGATTAGAGGGTAAAAAGTTCACAATATGAAAAAAGCTAAATTAAATTAAAATTACATTTGTGAATTTACATGTTGTGGTTGAATATAAAACATCTGAATGTGACATTAATAGGAAAGACAAAGGGATATTTATATTAGGATGTAGTGCATGATCCTCACATGTGGCCATAATAGAGATAAATAAGAGATTTGAACTAGAATGGTTTAGGTTTATGTTTGGTTTGGAACAACTTGTAAAGAGTTTCCACTTATAATAACATAAATCACAAGTGTTAAGATCATATCATGACATGTTCTTGAGTTGAACCAAGATTAATTCAATAACCTATCCATACTAATATTTAGGATTAATTATCGATGAAGAGTTAATGTTTCTATTATGTTTTCATTTAAACTATATGTTGGTATGTATGTTAAAAATAATGACAAGTCTAAATTGTCCATTTGGTCATCCATAGAATATGGTTGGAATAAATTCCCTTGATAATTTTGGCATGGCTTCAAATCCCCACTCTTTAAAAATGGTTTTAGTGAAAAGTATAAAAAATATGACACAAAATATCATAATACATTGAAAATTCAACATTATGCTTATAAAAAGTAGTGTGTGAGATTGATTTTAACAAAGAAGGATTTGGCCATTTCAAAATATATTTGATCAATATACATATTTAGATATTTTTAAAAAATAGAGTACAATTATGTTTTAGTCATATCCAAAAAATGTGTAGGATGTTGTTCATGGTTACAAGAACCAACTCTTGTTTTCACTACATGTCTAATATTAGGAAATATTGTTGTGTTATAGTTCTATAATTGTGTAATAAATATTTTAGGGCATTGGATATAGCCTTGTGCACATATTATAATCTACTAGAGAATACCTAAAAGTCATTGTTACCAACAACATCATATTTTTTATGTCTCCCAATTGGTTTCATTAGTGCTTTCTTGTTTATTTTCAATGCTCCACTTTTTTGTCTAATAAATTTTTTATTATTTGTTTTAAAACTTAAAAAATAAGTTGTAATAACACATTGGGTAGTGTTACCATCTTTGGTGCATTTCTTCTCACCTACTTGATGGTATGTCTTACAAACATTTTCACAAATTTCCTAGTATACATAATCAATATTAGATATTATTGGTCATAGGATGTTCATTATAGGTCTCATCTTCACCACATTAATCAATTTAATAAATGATTGGAATATTTTACTTTCATTTAATTTTTTGAAGTGCATGTCCTAAATTATTTCAGCATTTCTTCTCATATGGTGCTTAGACATTTTTTTAAGCATTGGTTTCAAAAAAAATTCATCACTTTAAATTAAATAAATGGGTATTATTTTTTAAATCCTAAGAGGTTTTATTTGTGGTAAATTTTATTGATTTTGTGTTTTAATATTAATTTATTCATTACTAGTTTTTTTATTCGATAGTTTTCCCATATTGTTTTATGGATTGTTACTTTCACCACTTTGTGTTTCCATTCAATGTAAATCATCATCACCAAAATTAAAAACCATAAAATTTAAATGTGGACTTGAATTATAATTTGGTATACTATCATAATTGACAATTGTAATTTTATAATTTACTATACTACCATTGTTCATTTAATCATTATTTATGACATTCAATTCATTGGGTATATAATAATTAGTTTCATGAAGTTTTTGCATTTGATGGTTTTGGTTTCTTATTTGCACTTCTAATTAGTTTGGAGTTTCACATTATAACTTTTTATTCTTACTATTATAAAATACATCACCCATGATTTCATAAAGTTGTCAACTTTTAAGGGTGGGGAAAAGAATCCAATAATTTACAAAATAGGCCTACTTGATGCATAGTACCAAGTGGGGATAATGATCAAATTATTCAAAACCAAACCTAGACTCTTTAGTCAACCATGAGTAAACAAAATTTTCTAATTTAGAGGGTGGTTGCATACATAAAATTATAAAAAAATAGACCCACAATGTATATAATGAAATAAAATAAAGTAATCAAGGGACAAAAATATCAATGTGAAAAAGATGACATTGATCATATAATTTTTTTAAAATTTATTAGTGATGTCAAAACCACATACATGGTAATACCATGTATGTGGTATTATATGTATTAAACAATAACCTTAAACCTAAATGCTTAAAACTAAAACATTGATCTCTTGGACCTTATACCCTCATACCTAAACCCTAATATATAAACAACTAGTCCTAGAAACCCTGAACCATAAATCATAAACTCTTAAAACCCTAACCCAATAATTTGAGACCCAATTAACATCATTTACACTTATAATTAAATTCACATGGATTAATTTAGAAAAAATCACACCACTAATTTCCCTAATTAAGAAATTCACTCAATCGATGATGACATGGGGGTTAGGTAAAATGAAAACACATCTTGTGGTTACATATAGGTTTAATCTACTCAAATTATCATAAATTACCTTCATAGTTGGAAGTTAAACAATATTGAATATACCCTAAACCTTCAACCCTAAGACCTAAACCATAAAAATAAAACCTTATACACTAATTTCTAAATCTTAAGAAATAAAATCTATGCCCTAAGCCCTAAGCCCTAAACCCCATAACCTGTATCCTAAATCTTAAACCTTAATATTTAAACCCTAATAAGTGGAAACCATAAACCCTAAATATTAAAATCTTAAAACCCTAAATCAATCATTTGAGCTCTAACTACCATTATTTAGACTAAAAATTAGGTTCACAAGGATAAATTTTGCCCAAATCGCACCACTGATTACCCTGATTAATTAACATTCTCAATCTCTAATGACATGGGGACTAATCAAACCTAGCAACACATTCCATGCTCATAAATAGTTTAAATAATTTCAAATTAGACTCAATCACCTTTGTGATTAGTCTGTATAGTTGAAACCATATACACTAAATGTTAAAACCTAAGCCTTAAACCCAAAACCCTAAAATCCATACCCTTAACTATAAACCATAATACCTAAATCCTAATCCTAAACCCTAAAACATAAACCATAAACCAAATACCATAAACATTAAACACTAATCCATAAACCCTCAGCCTTAGAAATCATAAAATCCAAATTGTAAACTCTTAAAAACAAAAACTAATCATTTGATCCCCAATTACCATCATTTAAAGACTAAGATTAGTTTCACATGTCTCAATTTTGTCCAAATTGCATCATTGGCTACCCCAAATAGAAAATTCACTCAATGTGTGATGATTTGGGGGATAATTGAACCCAAAAACACATTATTTTATCATAAATAGGTTCAAGCAACTCAAATTATCCTCAATTTACTTAATCATTGGAACCTAAACCCTAAACCTTAAATTTTAAACCTTCAACCCTAAACCATCTAATTTTAACCTCAATTAACATCCTTTAGAGTAAAAATTAGCTTCATAGGCCTCCATTTAGACCAAAATGCATCATTTATTACCCTAGTTGACTAATTATCTCAATATTTGGTGAATTTGGGGCTAGTCGAGCCTAAAATCACATTATGTAGCTACTAATAGGTTAAAGGAGCTCAGTTTGGTCCTAATTGACTTCGTTATTAGACCTTATACCTTAAAAACAAAAACCTATATACAATAAGACAAAATACATAATCCCTAAGCCCTAATCCATAAAATTTAAACCATAAGCCTTAAACCAATCAATTTTATCTCACTTAACATCATTTAGAGTAATAATTATGCTCATATAGGGCTCAATTCAATGATAAATCACATCATTGATTTGTATAATTCACTAATTAACTTTATATATGATGAAATTGGGTTTAATTATGCATAAAAGTATATTTTTTAGTTTAAAATAAGTTTATGTAGTTCAAATTATCCTTAATTTCCTTTTGATTGAACCCTAAAACCTAAACCCTACACCCTATACCCTATACCTTAAACCCCTAAATCCTAAACACTAAATTACAAACCCTAAACCTTAAACCAATTTATTTATCCCTAATTGACATCCTTTAGAGTAATAATTAAGTTTGTATGGCTTAATTTGGCCTAGACAACATCACTAATTGGCCAAAATGACACATTTTCCCAATTGACTAATTAACTCAATTTGTGATGATATATGAGCTCATTAAGCTGAAATCATATTTTGTAATCACAAATAGGTCCAAATAGCTTCATTTTACCCCAATTACATTCATTATAAAAACTTATATACCCTAAGACAAAAAACATATGACCTAATCCCTAACCCCTATGTCTTAAAACCTAAACCATAAATAATAAACTCTTCAAATGCTAAACTAATCACGTTAGCCCTAATAAAACAACATTTATACTAATAAAGCTAGGTTGACATTGCTCAATTTGGCCCAAATTCCAAATTTAATTGTCCCAATTGACTAATTAGCTCAATATATGATGACATTGGACCAACATTGCCCAAAATCACATTCTTTAATCATCCATAGGTTCAAAGAGCTCAAGTTGGCCAAAATTTCCTTCACGATTGGATGTTATTCCCTAAACCTAAACCATACATACCTTAAGACCAATCCATAATCCATAAACCCTAAATCATAAACCCTATACACTAAACCGATATATTTAACCCAATTTAATACAATTTAGAGTAATAATTATGTTCACATTGCTCATTTTAGGGTAAATCACATTACTTATTTCCCCAATTGATTTTTTGGTTGAATTTATGATGATGTTGGGGCTAACTATGCCTAAAATCACATTCTATAGTCACAAAACTATTTAACTAAGCTAGTGAAGGGATGATTTCACTCTCATTTACGTATATACATTTTATGGAAGTATACAACTTTAATGTTAACAACTATTTAATCTATTAAGTCCATTCATGATGTTTGGGATTAATAAACTACAATAAAACAATAAGATGGTGAAATACATGTAAACTATTATGTGTATGAAATAATTTCACCTATGTTGCTTTTATATATGACATTTGAAATGAATTCCTAAAGTATTAATAATGGATTAGATTCATTTTCCTAAGGCATGGACCTGTAAACACATAATTGAATGCATATTTTTGAATAAAAACAAAAAAAATGCAACTTTAGCCTTTCCTAACACTATAAATTATATCAAATGTTTTCTTGAAAATATTAATACAACTTTGAATATACTCTCCTATTTCTACATATGTATTTTTTTTTTATTACTTTAAGGTTTTTATCTATATTTATTTCTATGTATATATTTTTATAGCGCTATATGTCATAACGATATATGTTCATCTTTGTTTATGTATCTTTCCATTCATTACTTTCAATTAACAAAAAAATTATATAATTTCAAACTAGACATTATTTTATACTCATTCAAATAAATTCTAATTTTTGATATTTTTTGAGGTAGTTAGGTGGCACATTATCGGCTAGATCATATCTTAGGGTCTATTGACTTGTGAATTAGTAAAATAAATAAATATTATTTAGTTAATTTTAAAAAATATACATTTAAAATTACATGGCATTACCTAAATTTTTATGAAAGTATTTTTAACAAATATAAATGATGCTAAAAAAATAATGGGTCACATGGAAAGTTATCTACTATAATTTTTCAAAAAAATAGTACCACCTCTTTTAAATTATAATGTTTTACCTACTTATAATGGACAAATTAAAAAAATAGTATTTTATAAACTAGACTCAAAATTCTACAATTCATGTTCTTATGACATCTTAAAATTTTGAGTTTATGTAACTCAAAAAACCCATACGAGGTTTATTATTTTTCATGAAAATAATACCCACTTAAGAAGCCTTTCTAGCCCCAAATTCTATGCACTTACACAAATACCTAAACAAATGGTCTATTTTTAAAGGTTATTTGAAATGGATCGCCAAGATAAAAATAAAAATAGTCTAAGATCAACAAATCTCATTTCACCAAGATAAATTTAGTAAGGGATGAACATCCCCAATTGGTTAACATTGTATTGATATGTATAGAATAAGAAAACTAGAAGATAAAATTATTTTTTATTGAATATTAATATTTGATTTCTTGGAATCATTAATACCTAATTTTTTTTATCCCATAGATATCACACACACCATACCATTGAAAGAAGAACACTAACATTTTAGTCAGAGACAAAGATTGGTCAATTGCATCTTAGAGACTCTAATTTAGAAAGAAGTCCAAAATTTATTAGAGACTAAAATTATATTTATAATTATACATTCTACTTAGATGCCTAATATAATTCCCATTCTAAATTTAATGGTGAAATTAGACTATATGTGGAACTAGCAAATCTTAATCGAGTTTCAAAATGGACAATTATCCCATGCCCTCCCTAGATGTGGTAATTTAAATAGTTATTATGAAATAATGTATACCATTTCTATATAAAATCTCAAGATACAATGAGGTATTGGTATAAAATTATGATCATATGAAAATTGCCTTCACTACTAAATTAAGAAATTTTACATAAAAGACAATGCCTTTTAGATTAATTGATACATTTTATACCTTCCAACATGCCATTGATTTTGATTTTAAAGGGTTAATTGGTGTGCAAAAAATTGTTTAGATGGATTATTTGAATTTATTTTCTAAAGATAGAGTGGATCATGTTACCAAAACACAAAGAGTATTTGATAAATGTATAAGGTATAGGATCTCAATTAAACTAAAAAAATGGAGTCATACGAGGTAAGTTATTTGGCCACATTATTGACCTATACAGATTTCAATCTATTTCAATAATTACATATCTTAAAAATAAAATGTCAATTCAATTTCTTTTTTGTCAAGTTAAATTTTGTTTAGAAATTCTACCCCTAATTTGAAGGAATTATGAAACCTTTAAATTTCATGCTAATGTAGGATTCCAAATTTGAATGGATACCATAGGATAAAAATGATTTCCAAGGTGTCAAAGTCATTATTACTGAATTTATAGATCTGATCATTTAAACAAAGATTTGATCATATATTAATTTTCATCAAAACACACTATAAAATTTGTTCTTACTATGAAGGTTGATGAAAGTGAACATCCTATACCTTTTATCAATACCATTATAAATAGAGAGAAAATTTAAATTATTATATGATTGACAAAAAAAATATTCTTTGATCAAAGATGTGAAAATATTCAAGCATTATATCTTACATAATAAGACATACACCATTTTTATAGACCTAATTAGTAATTTATACTTGGTCAAAATGAATTAGGGTAATGAAGAATCAAATGGAAGGCCAAATTCAAGAATTCAACATGGATTTCAATCCGAAAATATGGTTTGAGGCCTAGGTATTATCTAGATGATAGTATAAATTGACCCATGCATTTTCATTAATAAAATTAGCTAGTTGTAGAGGTGATTGGTATGCCTAGGTCATTTACTATTTATTTATTGGTCCATGTATTCATTAATTAAATTGAGAACAATGAATAGAACTCATGTTCAAATCAACACAGTATATGATCAGGAAATGGGTTCATTATACCATAAATTACCAAGGAATTTATATAAGTTGTGTTTTCAAAGAATAAGATGTTGACATCCTTAATAATTTTCACTAGAAGATATGTAGTGGACATCCTTCAAAGTTAAATATAACACAACATTATAAAGATGGGATACTAATGTCCTTCCTTTTTAAAGGAATAACATAATCATGTCAAAAAATGTCACTAGTATGAAGTGTTTCAAAATAGAAAAATCCACATTAACATGCCACTTCAAAATGTAACTAAATAGCACCCTTTTTTCATAATGGGGTCTTAATTTTTTAGGAGTTATTAACACCAATTAATCTTGTCATAATTTCATATTAACACCTATAAACTATTACACAATATGGACTAATGTTATGGAAATGAATACTTTTATAACATAAGACATGATCAAATTCATTGAAGATAATATTTTTACTAGGTTTCAAACTCTTGTATCATTACTCTATGATAATAGTCCAACACCCCACTCTACATAATTTATCGACTGTAATTACAATAATCAAATTACTATTATGTTTTCTTCACCTTATTATACTTATGTAAATATAGTTGCTAAGTATACCAATATTAATTTAATTTATGCCATAATAAATCAATATAAACCAACGAAAATAATGACACATTTGTATATAAAATAAATAATGGTTAAATAAAACTACACATAAACATGAACTAAAATATTCATTTTTTCTACTAATATATGGACAACAACCTATTTTCCTAATTACTCTTAATTTTCCAACATACATTTTATTCAAGAGTACATGCAATATGATGAAAATATTCAAGCTAAAGTAGAAGCCATAGTTCATATGGAAGATGCATGGATAAAATATCTATAAAATTTTAGCAACACCCAATAAGTTGTCGAAATGTGGTTTGATGAAGATTAAAGATCAAAATTTTCAAGATTTCACATTTAGCCCTATGGTTGGATAAATCAAATGAAAATAAATGGAAACATGATAAGTTCAATCCATTATGAATTGTACCATACTTTATCTTTTAAATTATGGTCAATATAATTATTTTAGTGTAAAAGATATTCAAGGTGATTATTTGAGTTTTCTAGTTAATGGATAGTTTTTGAAGCACTATTTCATGGATGATCTATCTAGGAGTATCTTGGAATGACTCTCAGTTATGATTTAGTAGTAGGAGTATATTAGATTTCCTTATTTCCTAGAATATCTTTCTTTCTTTCCTATATTATATTTCATTCTTTCCTAAATAGTATTTTATTCTTTTCTAGATTAAATTTCTTAGGTTGGTGAATAAGATCATTCAAACTACTTGAAAACACATTGTCAAGCTTCTTATATATGGTTGTTAATCAAACTAAAATGTATTCATGGAATTACTCATGGTGTATTTGGATCTCTAAATTAAGTTATGTATCATGATTGAATTGAAAATTTTATCTAGGTTGAATAAATTTATTAGATTAGTGATAGTTGTTTTGATATTTTCATGCAAACTTTAGAAAAATATCTCATTTTGAGAGATCAATTATGTTGTGACCAACACACCTCCACCCTCAAAATTTTTAGATGGGAACCCATTTTAAGTTGAAAATCCTATGTTAATGTTTACATTTGAAATTATAAACTATAGGTTGATCTATTAATTTGATAAATATCTTATGACCTTAAGTTTTGAAGTCTAAATGGGATTTTTTTTGGATTTGGTCTTATACACTTATTTGAATTTTTAATTATAAACATTATCAAATTCTAGTTTTAATTTCTATATCTAACAAAGATTACAAGAATTTTTTTCCCATTCTTATTTTGTACTTTAAAGTTATATTAACCACATAGGTAATCACTAATTTTCACTTTTTATATGAACTTTTTCTAATTATATCACCTTTTGTTTTGAATAGATGATATTATTCCATGTGACACTCTATCGGTTCATTAACATTTATTTGAAAAGTAGCTAATTGGGCATTGAGCCAAACCTCTCAGCTTGGACGAATAAAACCTTGTCACTCTTTCTAAACTTATTAGTAGTTAATTAAATAAATGACCAAGATTACACGCATCCAAAAGTGATAACTACTTGACTTAGTGAAATCTATCCAGACGTCACTCATTTGATTTATCTCTTATTGCATTTAAAACTATGATTTTTAAATTTATCCAAAAGTGATGATTACCCAACTCATTGAGATGATGCCACATGGAATAATCTCATTACCTTATATATATTCAAGGTGATAAATCATAAAGATTGAACTAAGAGATGAAGTGAAAGGGTACCACTTGTCACTCCCAGAATATTCAACTTCCATATGTCACCAACATGCTTCATCCTTCATAATAAAATATATAAATACCCAAGATAATATATGAAATGAGTGATCACGTGACATTATGACATGTGTACATTATTATTACAAATAGACCCTAAATTTAATATTGATCCATTCTTATTTTAACATAGATAAGATCTAGTAATATATATACAATGTCAATTGCAAAAGGATTTCGAAAAGGCACAATCAATTTAATAAGAAAATAAAATAAATGAAAGTCTGACATGGAAAATAATAATTCTACAAAGGCATTCATCATATATTCAAATTTAAATCGAAAGATAGTTGACATATACCTTTACTTTGTAATTAATTCCCATCAATAAAATATTATTGTATTGAATCTTATGAACATAATCTCATATGTCATCCCTAACTTGGCTCAGTTTCTATTTTCCATCAAAAGAAGAAAACAATTAGAATATAGATCTCTATATCTACCATGAATTGATTTATTGGTTAATATAACTCAAATATGGAATACAAATCAATAATAAATCCTAAAGATAATATCCCTGTATCTTCAATAGTTTTCTTTTGTACATTAGTGGAATTCATTGATATAGTGTTGGATTGCATCACTCTAATAGGTAAGTTTTATCAAAATCCACCTTTGTATAATGAAGTGGAAAGGGTCAAACCATATGAATACCAAATGACTTACCTTTACTAGATAGTGAATATATGAATGATTGATTTGATATCAAAGCAACGGCACTTTGAAGGGTAGCCAAAAAACTAGAGGTATTTCTCTGCATTGATGTCTTCCATAATTTATTTACAGTTGGTGCTTATATCACTGATAAATTTCATAGAATGGGTAACACTAATCCCATAAAATTAATACTTGGGATATAATTTGATAAATATTAGGGACACTAATATAGTGATATGGTGTATGATTTTTTATACCATATCAAAATGGTTGAATGAAAACAATTTTAGAGAAATAATAAAGGCTTGGGAAAATAATCCCAATAAATTTATAAAATGTAAAAACCTTCCTATTATGTGATTTAGTCAAGGTGTTAGGATTTTTATGGATCTTATGAATAGGATACATGGAGCCCCATATATTGAATATGTAGATGATGATTGGGTCCTTTTATTGTCAATGATACTAGATGATATGAAAATTCTTTCTTTCATGGAGGTCATCAGTTACAACTTGAAATAACACATGGTGTCTCAAAATAAACCAACTAAACATTTTTACATGATGTCTTATATATTATATGGTGTGTGTGCTAAAATCACCCTTACAAGAAAAGTTTAATGGTGACTAAGGAATGCAAACAGTATAATTTGTGATGAATTTAATTACTCCTAAATTTATATTTTTAGATAACATATGCATAGGATTTTAGATATATTTTACCCTTCTATCTATAAAGTAATCAATAGGAAACCTATTCCCAAATTTTAAGATGAAATTAGTTATTCATTGAAGACATTGCACAATTATTAGTATTACATTGATCAAAATGTTATAGTAGAGGGAATTAGCGTTGATTTCTTGTAACTTCCTAGACAAGTGATAGATAAGTTGGTAGAGAAATAAATATCCTTTAGTTATCTAAGTGTGTGGATGTTGATTATAAATTAATAAAACTAGGGGTTATATATAAAACACCCATAAGTATTGGTAGATAATAGTATAAATATTGGATCTTCAAAATACGCATGACAATTTTATTTTAATTTCATAGAGTATAAGCACTGGGAAACCCATTAGATAATAATATAGCATATCAAGAGTTATGGATGAATAATAAAGGAGTATTATGTTCATGTTAGTTATTCACATGACTCCATTTTTATGGCTAGAGTAAATGATTCTAAATTATGGATTAAGATCCATGGAGTGGGAATGAAAATATAGAAAGTTCAATATGACGACATGTAAATAAAAGTGATTTAATTCTTATAGCAGTACCTAGATAAAACGTTATTTGGGAGATAAATGAATAATTGACTAGGAAGATAAAAAAAAGGATTCCACCTCATAAGTTTCCCTAGCCATTAGTTTCTACATTGGACATGGGAAATCCTTTGATCTATTTTATTAAACTTGATTTTATTCTTGTTGTTTGTCTAACTTGACTACCTCCATCATCATAATCATTGGTAATCTATCAAGACCCAACATTGTCTACTTTTGCTAGACCCATTTTAGTTATTCAAGAAAAAATGGTATTAGCTAGTTATTTTAGCCATTCTAAATATTTAACATAGGAATATTAGGAATAAAATGAAATGGAATAATAAAATTTGGGTAAAAGAGGAATAAACTAAACTACAACATGATTTATTCCAAAATACACCATTATAGGTGAGGTTTACTTGTGGCTCTCCTCAAAGAATAAAATTAGAAGTGTTTAAATACAAAAACAAGAGGTTATGGTTATAAAGGATGTTTATCCACCCACCACTATAAAAAATATTAAAATGGATACATCAAAGACTAATGGAATGGATAATGTAGAGATTATAATTACAACTACTACATAGGCTACAGTTTCCCTTTCCCTTATTTCTAGTGTTGCTTTAATTTTGTTTTTTCATATTATCACTATAGATTTTAGTATTCCAGGTGATTAATTGATGGCTAGTTAAACTATTTAAATAAGCACTAATATTATTTTATAAAATAATGTATTATTTATTCAATCAAAAATAATTTTTATCTGAGATATTATTAAATAATTTGGTGATATAGTAGACCCACAGAAGCCTTTTCCTATGGATTCACAATAAGTGAAATTTCATGAATTAGTTTCCCAATATATATTTTATTCATATATTTTTAATTTATCCAATAAAATATGGAATACCAAGCCCTTATTTTCTACCACATATTACTCCTTTATTATAATTATTTAGGATTATCTTAGTGTGTTTAAGTACATTATCCATACTCCATCAAAGATCAAGGTTTCTAGAGAGAAAATGGTTAATCCTCATTTTACCATAACCTATTAATCCAATCCTCCAATACTAATTGGACCTCAATATATGGTTAAATCCATTCCTACTTCACCTTCAAAGCTTAATTCTAATTTTGGACTAGTATTGGCCTCACTATGGATGTAACAACAACAAATAGAGAAATTGTCTAGGCAACACTTAGTGTTGGTTGAGAAATAAAAGATTATCCTTGAATATTATGAACATACTAATAAAATAATTTTTATAAAAAAAATTAAAATGTATGGTGCTAGAAAGGATATCAAACTTAGAAGAGATGAAGAATTGTTTTGTTTGACAAAGAAAAGAAAGACATTGTATGAAGAGAATGACAAGTTTGAAGAAGACCAAAAAATTGTAGTAGATGATAAAGGTGGTGTATTAATTTTTTTTTAAGAGGTATCAAGCAATTGAATAAAATGGCAGTGTCCCAACCCAAGGTGAAATCACTATAATATGTGTTTCAACAGGGGGATAGATCACCCACATAGTCTATGATATAGTATGTTCTATTCAAAAAGCATGGGGTGAATAATAATCACATTGGATAAAAGTGGTACATTTCCATTAATCAAAAAATAAATTAGATGCTAAAGTATACACTATAGCCAATGAAGTAATGGAAAATTCATATCTATGTTTCAATCTATCGACACTCACGAACATAAGATTAGTTATTTAACCTTTTAAGGTTTTATAGAAGTAATTCCTAATTTTGGTTAAAGGGTTGAGATGTCTAAATTAGTTTAATAAATATGAAATAATTAATACTAATTTATTATGACATTTGACTTATTTTAACTTTATAAAAATAATAACAACTATGGATTAATAAAGATTTAAATGAAAACTAACTGTCACAGATGATTTAGGTTTTAAAGGTTGAGATCTAAGAAATAGTATGTGTCATCAATAGGATTATAGTGTTCATATACTCACTAGATAGTAACACCATTTTTTTGTAGTGTCCTCAATGTGGCACTAAGGTCCCATTTTTGGGACTTTTCCTATTTTTTAAGACCACCTACACCTATGTTCATATGTTTTATTCATATGTGACTAAAACCTATAGCTTTTTATTATAATTAAGAATATTAATTTGATGTGAAAAATTATTATACTTACCAGTATGGAATAAAAAATAATTTAGAGTTTGTTATTATGATGGACTAGACATCCTCAAAACTTTATTGTGTAGATATTTTCCTACATACCAATACGCTAAGGAGGGATCAAATCTGATGTTATTTTCCCACTTAGTGTTTGATGTATTTACAAATAAAGTATAGAGTGAGTTGCATTGGATGACTTGAATATGCTTGAACTTTAAAATTATGAAAAATTAGACTTAGGGTTGTTATATATGATAATATGAATAAATTAGGGTAGAATAGGGATTAAATACTTTAATTATATACAAATTTGTCTTTGGATAGATTTTACATATATTTTTAATCTAGTGAATATATGTGGATTAGAATTATATTTATAGGATTATGTTACTTGTGTAGGTAAGAAAATGAGGTTAATCCAACCTAAGGAGGGACACACATTTGAAAAACTATCTATTGGGAAGATATAGGGATATGTATAGTAGCACACAAGAGGGTACATTATCTCTATGTAGATATAGTATCCTGAATGTGGTGCTAATATCTTTTTGGCAAGCTACTAAGAAATTTGGATTGGGTTGTAGGATGATAGTTATGGGATTGTGTTATGATTAGATATAGGTGTCTATGGTCTACTAAAAGACTAGATGTGTAACCTTAATGTTCAATTTTGGGTTTATGGATAGCCTAGGTATAGATTAACTCCAGTGGCACTATTAGCATCTACTTACCACTTTTAGGTGATTAAATTTCCCCCCTTTTATGTTAGTAATGCAACAAAGTGAAATGACTAGTTTAAAGGAAGAGTAAGTGTACCGAGACTTACTTTAGAATTGAATCCCATGTATTCAAATTTGAGTATGTGAATATGGGTCTGCATATGTGGAACATGATCTAAATCAATGTTTTACAATGAAATATGTATAAATCAGTCCTTAATAGATAATCAAAATCAAATTACTATGTTAAAATTAAACAACTTAGTAAGGTTGAGTAAAGAAAGAGGAAAGGAATGAATACACCTTATTGGGTATGAAAACCAATGCATGAACCCAATGAAAACCTATGTGTGTGAAAATGCATAGTGATCATATGATTGAATAAATTTATCTGAGCTCATGGCTTTCTCAATCCTCCTCTAGGTGGCTCAAGAACTCAATCCATTTTTGATTCCATCATTACCCACCCTTACCTAGTGCATCCCAATATCTATGAATATCTTGGATAATATTATATGTGTGTCAAAACCTCTCATATAGGTGGCTCAAGAACATAAGTAGGCCATGACTCCATCATTTTACCATGTGTGAAGTAGATACATCTATAACTATATTGTGTAAAGTGATGAAAGTATCTGAGTAGTCTAATTATGTATTTGGCTCCACAACCACTATGGTATATTAGGGAGATCTAGGCCACTCAAGAATGCTAACCATTTGATATGGAGTAAGGCATGAATCTGATGATAACTTGGAATATTATAGTAAGTATATACATCATATATATTGGCATAGAGTTTTTCATTCCATCTAATCAACTTATCTAAAATAGAGTATATGGAAACTACATACCACACACATGCTCCCAACTTGGTATCTGAGTATACTGAATCTAAATCAAGTATGTAATAGTTGAACCCATATAACTAATCTGAATGTATGACTAATCATGTCATGCATGATTCCCCCAAATCTAGGCAACTGGTATCAATTTAAACTAAAATGAATCAATGTAAGTTAAACCTAAACATAACTTCCAAATTTGTGACTATATCTATGTAAATCTATGGTATACTTGGTGTACTAGTCTAATTGATCTAGACTATCACAAATTTGGGGCTACTAAATAGTAGCACCTTGTAGTGGATATTAGTGCTCGGTGGTGCTAGTTTCCCAATATGGGTGTTAATGACTCTTTGTTCTAATTTATAAGTCATTTGGACTAAACTTTAAATATCTATTATATTCTATGTATGATATTTGAAACTATGCCTGCATGCTAAAATTTATATGTGGATTGGAATTTAGGAGCCTAATATCTATGGAAAACCCCCTATAAATGTACCCTATTTTTAGGATAGTTGTGAAACCTATGTAAGAACTACCATCTAAAGAAGTAACTCCACAAAATCTATTAGCCAGAGTATGTGCATGATATTTTAATATAATGTAAAACATAACATCAGAATGTAAATATATCTAAGTATAAGTAGGAAATGTAACATGGATGTTGTAATTTATCATTTCATAATGGTGTCAAGATAGATGTAATCAATTTATAATATTAGTAAATTTACGTAACTACCTAGGGTGATGGGAGATGATGTCCATCAAGGCTCCCAAGTAGGATAGATAGATACATGAGGTCCTTCATGGCATTTAAAACTAGTGTGTGTAATAATAAAATACAAGTTTCATGGTTTAGAAGCATACAAGGAATAAAACATATAAACACATAAGGCACATAAAAATAATGCCAAGGGGATGCAATACAAGGGACATGGGTACATGTTAATAAATCTAAGAATGAAGACATACGAGGACATGTTCAAATGTCTATATATTCAAAGAAAACATAATTTGGCATAGATCCATGTACAAGGACATGTTGAAATGTCCCCATATAGAAGCATGAAATATCACACTCAAGGGACATGTAAACATGTAAAAAGCATATAAATAAATAAGAGGTATAAAATCCAAGGAATAATGGCATACTCAAATGCCCTCAAAGTGGAAGAAGCATAAGAAACACAATCAAGTCTAATCTATGAACATGAAATGAAAACATATATAACTGTGTAACACAAATATATGTAGATTTTATAATTCATATACAATAAGTCTAACTATTGATAGTTGGAAAAAATCTAAGAAATAAATATCACTCTTCAATATCAATATAAATCAATGCAGATATAAAATGTATAGTATGCAAGATATAACCTTGTTATAGCAGTTATGTATGAGATTCCCTCAAGTGGGTGTATGTATCAATGTATAAACCTAGATCAATGTAAATTCCAACAATGGGTAGATGATAGCTGATTTGAATCAGTATACTGAACCATAATCCTATTTATAATATTCAAGTACTCAACAAGAATAAGTGAAGCATATGTATATGATAAAATTGACTATACTAAGATAGTTAGAAATATGCAATATCTAAGAACTAGTAGAACTGTAAACATATTAATTCATATAATATGTAAAATATTATATTTTCAAATATTTGAATGTTTTTTTATTTTGACATATTGTATTTTTTTTTTTGGTTTTTTTATTATAAGCAATATACAATGATGTGAAAATAAGATATTTACAAGGGGTGAGAGAGAAGGAAGTATGTATAAGGGTAGGAACCATACTAACCTACGAGTCTCATAGGAGACTCACCATCATCATGACCTATGTTAAGGAGTGAAACTTTGATCAGTTGTGTTGTGTGAAATGGAAAATATGAGCCCATGACCTAGTGTGTTATATAATCTCAACCTAAGGTTGCATGAGTAGTGATGTTATGATGTTGTGGCACTAACTATAATACCTTGAAAACTATGGGGGCTTGGGGACCCAAATAGTAAATTTAAAAGTTGTAGGTGATGTAGGTGCCTTGTGCTAAGAAAACCTAGACCCAAATATAAATGATCACATCATAAACTGATTAGAGGAAGGTCCTCTAGAATATGTGATGTATATCTAATGTAGTGGTCTCTCTAGTAATGTTCTCCAAGAGAGAGTATCCATATATATATATATATATATACATGATATAAGTAGATGTCAGATAGTCTAAGGACTCTACTAAATAATGTGATGTATGCGTAAGAGATGTAGTATCTAATATAACTAATAATCGTACAATATCTAGCAATAAAACTATAATTGTAATTAAGCTAGCTCTTCAAGTGTGACTAGAAGTTGTGTTGGAACTGCTTATGGGATGGGAAGAAGATAATCATATGGAACACCCACAATCTTAACCACCTAGTTATCATGTATATACTTTAGGAATTAGTGTAACATAGATGGAACAACTTAGTGTTGTTGTAACCATTGCTTCCCTACTAATAAATCAAATACACCCACACTAGGTACTACTAAAAACTAAGTGGTTATGTGTGCTATTGTAACCTATAACAGAATCACTATCTCCCTAATAGATCTCTAAATTTTGCCTCTAAAACTAGTAATGACTATATAGGTATGGAGTATATCTTACTTTGTGTATCCCAAGTGATATAAAAGGGTTATGGTACATGTTTTTATGTTAGACCCATTGTCAACCATAACACCGTGAAAAGGATGGAGGTATATATATGCTCATATGAAGAGTGGATGTAAAACTATATCACATCCATAATCTCTTGATCTAAAAATGTGATAAGTGTCTAGTTAGAACTGTAGTGTGATACATTTCAATAATATTATGTAAGGGATGTGTATCCTCTGTAATTGAGTGATAGGAAACTGTTGGTGGATGAGATTGGTATATATAATGAATACTTGATGTGCCCCCTACCTCATTAGTTATATGATTTGAGAAAGGATTTGAAAATATCTTAAGTGCTTTTACCTTTGTTTGTTATTTTGGTGCCTCTATGGGTATGCCTACATCAATAATATTAGCTTCAATGAGTCTTGTATCTTGTGATTTAGGATAATACATCTATTTATCATATGTCACGGTGTGTTATGATACTCATAAAATGCATATAAATCCTAAATCTTTTGAAGAGGTCATGTCATATCAACCTCTTTAATGGGAGGGAGAGATATGACATTGCATTGCAATAGTTATTGTAAAACTCATGCTAGTGACTCTTGTAGATTACAAAAGACTATGTACTAAAGAACTAATAAAACTAATCTAGGAGAAGGCTCTCTAGATATATTGACTATGTAATTTTGATTACTTTTGTTTTATGTATCCCTAACCTTGTATGGAGGTTTGCGTGTACTCTTAATAGTTTAATTTAATCCATTTATATACTTAAGTTTGCCCATTAATAAGAGCTTAACCTCTATTTCCTTAAATGTGTGGAATATATTAGTAAATCAGTAAAACTTATTGAATAAAATTTCTTCATGAATTTTTGGAAATATAATATGTTTGAATATATCTTTAATTTCTCTATCTGCCTTGGGGCTAGTCAATTTTGATAAGATTATCTTCAATTGTAAGATATAATCGGCTATGGGCTCATTTAAATTTTGCTTTAGTTGTGCCACTTATGCATATGATATCTTATGATTGATGTTAATAGATAATTTCTACATAAACATTTATGATATAGGATTAAATGTTTTAATATTTTGGTTACGGAAATCATAAAAACTATGTAGGGTATAATATTCAAGACTACATTGAAATAGCTATGTAAGAATCCAATTATCAAACAAATAGTCCAAGCATGCTAGGTGAAAGGATCTAAGGTGATGCTATGGATCATCCTTACCATCATATAATGTGAAATTGGGTGTTACTAATCTATAATGAAAAAGAGTTGTTTCAATGTGATGTGCCAAAAATATATGCAAGAGAATGGTGGTATCTAAGACATGTGATGGCTTAAATACTCCTTGCTCAAGATGTAATACCTTAGATTACTAAGAAAGAACCTATTATATAAGGGATTATACATTTAGGGGAGAATAACTAGCCATAAGTGGTGTAGGTTTTATTGATGGTCAAATAACAAGCTTCGGTTGTGCTATCTGAGTTGGTTGATTGGGCCCCATTAAACATGTATCAACATCATTAACTAGAGGGGTTGAATATTGAATATTGTTATTCATTTAGATTTCATCTTAAATAATGTTTATGAAATCATCTTTTATATCATTATTTTTAGAGATAAATTCTTGTAATTGACACGTATTGATTTTACTAAATATGTTGTTAAATTCTACCATTGTAGGTTGAAAGTTAGGAAAACAAGTATTGTATATTTTGAACCTTTTAAGAATAGTAATCTATGAGAGTTTTCAAATTTTAAATATTATAATAAATTTTTATATTTTTGGAATTTAAATTTCAGTATATAGCAAAAGGATACAAATCCTAAGTGTTTTAGGGTTAGGGTTGTTGAATATAGGGTTTATTTTGTAACAATTTAAATTAGATGTAAAGTAAATTGAATCCTAATGTAAAATTTGATTTTAATTTAACTAGGTTATTTAAATAAAATAAGAAAATAAAAAATAGGAATTAGTACTAACTAGGGTTTGATGTAATGTTCAAAGTAAGATGGCTTCATGAAATGATTTAACCTTTTAAGATTTTACACAAGTAATTCATAATTTTGGTTAAAGGTTTGAGATATCTAAATCAGTTAGATAAATATGTAATAATTAAGTATAAATTTTTTATGAATTTTGACTTATTTTCACCTTCTAAAAATAATAATAAATATGGATACATAGGGACATAACAAAAAATTAACCATTGTATATGATGTGGGTTCTAAAAGTTGAGATTTGGGAAATAGTATCTATCATCAACAAGATTTTGGTGTTCATTTGTTTACTTAATATTAGTACCTAGTTTGAATAGTAACACCATATTTGTGTAGTTTCCTCAATGTGGTGTTAATTTCCCCTTTGTGGGACTATTCCTATTTTCTAGGAACACCTACACCTATGTATATATGTTCTATTATTAAATGACTGAAACCTATAAATTTGTATTCTACTTGGAAATCCTGATTTGATTTGAAAACCCTAATATACTTGCAAGTATGGCATATGCGATAATATAGTGTGTGTTAGTAGGATAGACTAGACATACTTAACACCTTGCTATGTATTGAGTTGCATACATACCAATAATATGAGTATGGATCAAGTTTGATGTAGTTCTCCAACCTAGTGCTTCATCTATGTGCAAGTGAATACTAAAATAAGAGTGGCCTTGGATACCTTTAATTTGCTTGAACTTTAAAATGGTTAAAAACTATATTTAGGGAGTTTATAGGTGGTAGTATGCAAAATTTAGGGAAAATAGGGATCAAATACCTTAATTTTACATTAATTTGTTTTTGGATACATTTTTCATCTATTTTTAATCTAGTGAATAGAGGTGGATTACACTTGTATTTATAGGGTTTTCTTGCTTGTGATGATTATAAAATGATATTAGGCTAACATAAGGAGGGGAACACATTTTAAAAAATATTTTTTGGGAAGACCTTGGGCTAAGGACAATATTGTCCAGTTGGGGACAATAGTGCCATGTGGCTATTGTGTCCAAAATGTGGTGGTAATGTCCTTTTGGTAGATTGTAAAGAAATATACATTAGGTTCCAAGATGAAAGTTATGGGATTCTATTTTTACTATATGTAGGTGATTAGGGCTTGATGAATAACTAAAATTATATGTCTAATGGTCAAGTTTAGGTCTTTGACTAGCCTAGGGATAGGTTATCTCAAGTGACACTCATATCATCGAATTACCACTTTTAGGTGATTACACTTAGCCAAAAATCATGTGAATAACATGAAATATTATCTTATGGAGTGAAATTTGAAAATGAAGGAAATGATAAATCAATTATTATCCAAGACCATGAATCCAAAAATTTATTAGGAGATATAATAATCCATTCTATATATTCTTTAGAAAGGGTGTTAATTGATAGAAAAAATTTCAATATTTTCCTTCAAGTTTATGTTAAACATTTTATAGTTAAATTTAAAAAATCATCTCAATAAGAAGGTTACTTAGTCATTCAGTTGGTCACATAATCTAAATAAAATATTGATCATGCATACACATTGGAAACAATAACTCATATTGCAATGATTACTCTTAATAATTTGGACAAAATTATTATTTTATTTAAGCATACAATAATTAATAATGAGTTCTTTTTAGAAAAAAAACTATGTCAATTTTTAATGCTTAACATTATAGATCCTTTTATAAGATCCTTTAGTAGTATAAAAAAACATATGTTGAACAATAGGACGTCACATCCTTAAAATTGATAGAAAAAATAGTTGGTGCCAATAGTTTTTAAAAATAAAAGAGGATAATCATTGCAAACAAGTTTCCAAAAATTGAAAAAACATTCCTAAATAAGAATTATTATTAATAAGTTTGGTTTAAATTGTAAATCTTCCCATTTAAATTATTTATGAAAAATTTGGTTTTATTGATAATTTTTTTGACTTTTATCTTTAGTATTATGTCATTTATTTATAATGACAATTAGGTTTTATAAGAAATTTAAATGGGAAGATTGATAATTTAAACAAAGATTATTAATAATCTTGTCTTACTTAGGAATGATTTATCATTTATGTAAAATTACTTGCAATGGTTTTTTTTTCACAAATGATTAGCAACAACTATTTTTTCCTTAAATTTTAAAAATGCGAGAACCTGATTTTCAACATATGCTTTTTTCCCTAATGAGTAATCACATAAAAGGATTAAAAACATTCAACAACAAATTTTGACACATTTTTTCCCAGAAAAATCTTATTATTACTAGATGGATTATGGAAAATAGAAAATTTTACCATTATTAATATTGAAAAAAGTGATTTGGATTTCCATGCATGTTACAAATCTTAAAAGGAAAAAAATGGATGAGAACAATCATCTACAAGAACATCCCAAGTTTAGTTAATTTTAGTTACACCTTCTTTTATTGGGAAAAATAAATTGTCACTACATAGTCTACTATTGATTCTACCATAATTATTTAATGAGATAAAATATAGTTAACTATAATATAATCATAGCAGTACCCCTAGTTATTAATGTAGTCAATTATTTCTATACAAATAGTGCCATGACATCAACACCTATTTCTATGATATTTAGTGTAAATTTACCAATTTGACTTTTGTTTAGTTCATATTTGGTTATCACCAACCATTCTATTTTGATGTCATGATCCAACTTTGGGAGGTCTATGTTTGCCATGCTTATTTATATATTTACATCGATATTAAGTATGATATTTCATTAACAAGCTAAATTAACGTAATATTTTATTTTTATTATTTATACATGTAATCTAATTCTGAAGACGAAGTGATGCCCATACATAATTATAAATATAATATTATGACACATTGTAAAGGGAGGATATGTTTTGGTAATTAATACAAGCAAGGAATGTTTTGGATTAATTCTATATGTTTATGTGAATATGCTTTTCTCTTCTAATTTCTATGTTTCAAACAGGAATTCCCATCAAGTTAATATGTAGAACAAGTTATATTATTGTTTTATTTATAAATTATTCAAAGTGAACTAAATTTTAGTTTGAATGTTCTTTGATTATTGATTACACTTATTATTTGATAGAGGCAAAAGTGTGATACGAAGTCCAATTATAAGCATATACTTAATGATAAATATTGAGTTTATTACAACTATTTCATTGGGTATTTAATTATGTTTATATTTATATTTTTCTAACAAAAAATTATAGTAGGTACTAGTTTTTGGACATTTGCTTAGCCTAGGATAAAATATATTAGCGTGGAAGGGTTTGTTCATTAATTGAACCATTGATCTCATTTATTTTATACATTAATTTACCTCTCTTTTTTTATTTTTTTGGGATAATCTCACCTTAAGTTGGATCTACCCATTCTTATTGAATCAACAATAGACATTTGACATGTTTGAACCATCACTAGTTAATAACCAATCCACTTATTGTTATTCCACCACATGGTTATTATAAATACAAATAACCCATAATTCATGAATTGGAGTGAATCTTTCATTGATCCTAAAATGTTATACATCTCCTTAAAATAATCCCTATTGTGATAAAACTTAGATTAATAATATTTTATCTTGCATTGGAAGTAGACCAAAACCTCTGATTGTGAGATTCACTTGAGTTGTAGACACTAGATCCAGTAGTGATATTAAAAAGATATAATTTTAATTTAGTGTATAATTATTATCACCTATATGTTTCCATTAAATTCCTAGATCAGGTATATGTATTTGTATGAGAATTGTTTCTCAACCAAATCACCTACCCAAAGGAAGTAATGCCAACATTTTATTATGGTTTGGTTAGCTAGTTTAGTGATCTCCATAACTAGTGTAGTCCATGATTTAACTAGAAATCATGAGAAATATCTTCCTATGTTATCCCCTTGTAGGATACATACCATAAAGGAACACATGAAATATTTCAAGACTTATCTAGGAATAATTAATGTAATTCATGAAGACATTGCATGCATATCATTTCCTTTCACCATGTAAGATGTTTATTATGAATAGTTTATTAACCTTCCAAAGGGTTTAATCACATAATGGGGAAAATGTCATGATGTTTTCATGGAAAATTTTGATAAGGTTAACTATGTTAGTGTAAGATACCAACATTTTCTTAATTTTGAACCAAGGATAGTTTTAAAATCATTGGTAATGCCTTAGGTGAATTTCTATCTATTGATGAATCTACAACATAATTTATTCATGATACATATGCAAGGATTATTTTCACTATTGAAGTGGAATCTCATCTCCTTAAAATTTAGTGTTTAATGTTAATAATAAGATTTGGGTTCAACATATTGATTACAAAGGTTTAGCTTTCAAATGCAGGCACTAATTTGGTACAAGGCATGTGGCTAATTATTGTACTTTAGGAAAGGTAAAAAGAAGTTACTTTATGGGAAATAAATACCATCAGGTATCTTTTAATCATAAAATTAGAAATTTTTGAGGGATTTGAATTAAAGTCTTCAAATAAGAAAGAAAATCTAAATGATATGAAGGAAGAGTTTGTAGACCAATCGGTTGGAAACTTAACATAAAATAATTTTTTATATATAGAAGAATGAAAAGATGAAAAAAGGGTTTTGGATCAACCTAATGGTATGTATCCACAAGAAACCAATGTCCTAAATATGATATCCTCAAGTTTTAAAGATAATAAATTATATGAAGAGGATGATGATATGATATTGTATAATTCTAAAGACGATTCTGGAATAGTTTTTCTCTAAAAAGTTTAGAGAATAATAGATGTTGGATTAAAGTCCATAGACAGAAGATAAAAAATGGAAACTTAATCTTCCTATTGGAATCAACTTGGTGGTCCTATAAGACACCATTTGGAAGTAGGAAGCACGGCCAAGTTGGTTTGGGCCCATCTTGGTTCAACTCTTGGAGTTCATGAATTTTATTTTGGGAGCTAGTTTCATTTTCTCTTAGTTATATTTTGGCTATTTTTAGGTTGGGTGCAACGCCTTTTCTTGTTTTGGCTATTTTTTTTAGAATTATGGTTTATTTGGGTTCTTTTACCCCATCTAACTATTTGCCTTCTAGGATATGAGGTTCTTAGTTTCAAACCCCCATTACCCTTATTAAAAAACATTTTCCTAGTATGAAAATAGAACCAAATGAACCAATTAGAGCTTTTATTGCTATATTTCAGAAGATGTGAAACCAGGTGGGAACTACCTATAGACCTAATGTTTATTCACCCCTAGATATATACAAAAATGCCATAGATACCATGACAACAATATTATTACATAGGGTCCTTAATATCAATAACTAGTCTAACACTTATGTAGAAGCCATTAATATTGATAGATAGTTTAATCCCTAGATATAAATTTTGGTTATGCCTATTGATAATTTAAACATAATATTTTAAAGTCCTATTTCCAACACCAATTATAATATCATAGCATACAATCAAATCCAACTTTACACTCAATCATTTTGGTCCCATCTTTTACCTAACTTGAATCTAATTTTTTTGAATCAACTTACATTAACGTTTCATCAACAAATTAATAACCAATCCTTAGTCTGTGGTAAAAATTCCATTACATAAGCAACCAATTCTTATTCTACTAATAATTAATTGTATTTAATTCATCTTATGGTCTATAAACAAAAAAATTATTTCTTTGACATGCATAAATGATTGGGGAAAACTATTAGGGAATAAACTAATAAGACATTTGTACTCTTGAGTTACAACAAACCATTAAACAAGACATAAAATAACATGGATCATTAGCATAAAAAATATTAAGTTAATTATTTGTTATACTACACTACCCAACTAGTAAAACACTTACCAACATGGTGAATTAGATGATATGAAGTTATTCCTAGTAATACAGATTCATCTAGATCAAGTGTTTCTAATACATCCATCATTACCTTAGTGTTTTACATATTTGATTTGTTATTCTCTACAGAAAATGAGAATGATAAAAAAGATAATTACAAAGAGATACATACTTATCATTATTTATATATAAATAGATATAATCTCAAGAATATAAATCAATAGCCTTAGACAATTTCTATACCTCCAAATAATAGTGAAATCACTCCTCCTAATCCAAAGGACAATAATAATCCACCCCTCCTAAAGGAAATGATTGATCATTTAAGGTTGATCCAAAAAACATGAGTGTATATATTATAGTTAGATATGAATAAGATTAATGTAAATATTAATCTTCATGAGTTGTCTCAAATTATATAACAAAGAGAGATTTTTCTCAAAGTGTTGACTAGAAATTCATCTACTAATGAATAAAATGTTGTACATGTAAGTATTTCTATCTATAAAGACAAACATGAAGTCTTACCATTTTTAGTAATTTTCATAATGTTTGATAAAAATGTTCTCAATTTTTTTTGTTTACTCAGTTACTTCAATTAATGTGATGCTAGCTGGTGTATGTAAAAAATTAGGATTGACTCCAAATAAGTCAAAAAGAATGGTATTACAATTGTATAAATATTTAGTCCCAGTCATTATGGAATTACTAATTATACACATGTAGATTACTTATGAATTGCATGTACAAAAGGACATTAACATTCTTGTAGTTTAAAATACATAAGCCTATGGTGTACTCCTAAGCTACCACTACTTGAAACACATGAATGGGTACATGTGAAAATATTTTTCACTTATGTGGTTTCCTTGGATAGAAGTAGGCTATTAGACCATGTTAGAAAGAGATCCAAATATTTGATATATGATAAGAAATTATAATACAAAGAAAGAAAGGTTCAACCTGGCATCATTTCATGTTGGAGTTTATACTTTAACAATAAAGTCTAAGAATCATGTATTTTGATGGTGCTTGGTTTATGCAAGGTTCAAGTGTTGGAATAAATTTGATTTATCTAGAGAGGAAGAAATATATTTATACATATAGGTTATAGTTCCATTTTACCAACAATCATGTAGAGTATGAGGATCCAATTCTCAACAAGTATAATTTATAGTTAAGCATAAAGTGAAAAAATAATGAATAATGCATTATATACCATGTTTTAAATTAATAAAATCATGGGATATGATCTAATAATTCAAGCATTCAACATAAAATCTATCCCAAGGGAATAAAACCTAATGCCAGATTCACTAGCC
Organism: Torreya grandis; assembly: GCA_037957365.1. Taxonomy (NCBI): domain Eukaryota; kingdom Viridiplantae; phylum Streptophyta; class Pinopsida; order Cupressales; family Taxaceae; genus Torreya; species Torreya grandis. The sequence continues at coordinate 836,706 of JARHVA010006318.1, forward strand.
ACATCAATAGTAAATTTGACACCAATCCATAAATCTAAGATGTAGTGATTCTCTATAGAGATTATTCCTTCCACTTAGGTTCCATATAATGTGAATAGTTTTTAGGTGTTTGATGATGATAAATAGATGTTATATTTCATGAAAACTTTAGGCACTTTTGAATGCCATATCGTTGACATGATGTATTATGTGTAATGAATGCGGAATAATTTGGGAATGATGACATACTCCAATTGGAATAAAATAGAATACATGTTAAGATGGTGTCGATAGAGTGAGTCTTTGACATGGATTCTCAAGATAAAAAAATATAAGCAATCTAGAACTAATAATTATGAATTTTTAATGTGAATCTTGGAATAGATGAAAATCCTAAACAAGTCAACATTGGAATATGTTGTTATGGAAAATAAAAATAGAAATTAAAATATTTACTAATTAATATTTAAATATGTTATTCCCTAGACTTATTAATATTTAAATATATTTGATCCTAGAGTTATCATGAACACTTTACCACTTAAATTTGATCACATGCCTTTCAGATAGAGATAAATATAGGTGAATCCAATTCTGGATCCTTTTATTTAGACTAAATTCCATAAATTATTGGAGGCTAAAATAGTATTTCCTATTTGTCACTCTACTTGGTGACTAGTCTAGTTCCTACACAAAAGAAGAATGGAAAAATTAGTCGTGTATAGATTTTAGAAAACTCAATTAAGCATTATTAAAAACATAATTTCACTCTACAATCCATGGATGAAGTGATTTAGATAGTTATTGGGTTATAAATTTTGTCTTTCTTAGACATATTTTATAGGTTACAACTAGGTATTGGCAGGAATTATGATATAATGAATATTTATTTCACTAACAAATGTAGAAATTTTGCATATAAAAAGAATGCCTTTTAGGCTTATCAATTGAGGATCCACTTTTTAGTGTTTCAAGTATTTTTATTTTAATGGAATCATTGATAAGTGTATCATTATTTACGTTGATGATTTGAATGCATTTTCTAAAGATATAATAGAATATGGGGTCCACATATAGAAAATATTTGACAAATGTAAAAAGTATGGGATCTCTCTAAACCCAAAGAAGAGTATTTTAATGGTCATAAAAGGTAAATTACTTGATCATGTTATCAAAAAATAATGTATATTAATTGAGCCTGAAAGATTTCATTTTTTTTACAAAAATCCATATCCTAACATAAAAAGGAACTCAAATCATTCTTTAGTAGGATAAACATTGTTTGGAAATTCATCACATATTTTGTAAATAGTTGAAGCATTGACTGTTATGCTAAAGTAGAACATAAAAATTTAATGAAAAATATCTATAAAGAAACCATTTCAAGATATTAAAACTATCATCGCTTAATATCTAGTTTTTATTAGCCTAAATTTCAATAGGATTTATTCTTGTATTCATTTGCACCAAAACACATTATAGAGACATTACTCATATAGAAAGTAAATGATAGTGAGCACACCATGATATTTATGAGAACTAATCTTAAGGATGTATAAAATTCACTCGATGATAGATAGGTATATATACACCTTAATAAGATCTATCAATGAAATTTTATAATTATATATTACAAAATAATACATACACCATAGTTACAAAACCAATGGTCAATCTTACACTTAGGCATAATGAGGTGGGTGAAATAAGATGTATGTGGATTTTAAAGTTAGAATAATCTTATCTAGAGATCAAGCTTGCTAAAATGATATATGGTAGAGGCATTATCCAAATAATGATATAGATAGATCTATGAATCTCCATTGAACAAATAAATAAATCTCAGGTAGTCAAAGGTGATTGGTATGCCTAGATTGTTTATTATCTACTTAATAAAACTTGACCTCATAAGTTAAATATAGATATAAGGTGAGTACTCAAGCTCAATTCAACACATTACATGATAGAAAAGTGAGTATTTTATTATAATAAATATGAACTAATCTATCTAAGGAAAGTTTATAAATAATAATCCATGAACATATTAGATAATTTCCACTCAAAAATTGGTAGTGGACACCCATTAGGTAATTCTACAACTCACAAAATTAAAAATATGAGTTATTATTGGCCTACTATTTTAAAATATGCCAACATATATGTCATAAATTGACACTAATTGTATGTGTTTAAGAAAATAGATATTCATTTAACCATGCCTTTGCAATCTGTGACTAAAAGATGCCCTTCTGCATAATGGTGTCTTAATTTTGTAGGCATAATTAATCATATTTCATCAATTCAACATATGTTTGTGTTGACTCCAATAGACTATTACATAAGATGGATTGAATCTATTATAACCATAATTATAGATCCCAAAACATGATCAAATTTTTATAAGAGAACATTTTAACTAGGATCATGATTCCAATATCTCTAGTATGTGATAATGATCCAAATTTTGAATCTACAGAATTCATCGAGTGTGCCTATAACAATCAAATTACTATAGAATTTCCTTTAGATTATTATCGATAAAGAAATGGAGTTATCGAATCAGCCAAAAATAATTTTATATATGCCATAGATAAATAAGTAGAAAGTAAAGTAAGAGAATGGCACCTATTTCTGAAATATACAACATTGGTATATAAAACCAGGTAAAAGTAGGCTCTAAAGGCTTCACATTTATGATTGGTATAAAAATAACTTATTTTCCCTATTAATATAAAACTAAAAACATATCAATTCATGCAAGAGTACATTGATGTGATGATAAATTTTAGTCTAGACTGCTAGACATTTTTCAAATAGAAGATGTATGAAGAAAAGCTTTGTATAACTTCAATAAGAATAAAGACATTGTAAATATATGGGTTAAAAAAATATCAAAGATAAAAGTTTCAAAAAATTTATATTTAGTCCTCCAATAGGAAAGAACACATGAAAATAAATGACAACATGATAAGTTTACTTGATTATGGATTAGGACATCATATATCTAAAATTTTGGTTAACAATGATTTCTATTTAAAAGACATACAAGGTATTTAATTGACTTTTCGAATCAATGGGTAGTTCTTGAATCATTATTTCATAGATAATCCAATTTGAAGTATCCCCCAATGAATGTGAGTTTTAATTTAGTGGTAGTACTATGTTATATTTCCTTATTTCTGTATTATATTTGATGGTTTGTATATTATATTTCCTATTTTTTATAGTATTTTTTATACTTTCTTAGATTAGAATTCATGTTTTCCAAATGCAAATCTAATACTTGTTTGTATTCTACTATGAATATCTAAGAGGGTAGACTATAACACTTATGGGTATGTTAATGATGGATTTAGATATTAAAATTTAGGTATGTTTCATACATGAATTAAAGGTTTTAATTGAATTAAATAAGTTTATCAAAACATCACAAGTTTATCTGATACATTCATGAAAATTTTAGAAAGACTACTCATTCTAAAAGATTAATTGTATATCTATATATTTAAAACTTATTTGAGAGATAATAAACCTTTAAAAAATCCAAATCATGAATTATATATTTGATTTAAGATAAATTCTATTCCTATATACTCAACTAATGGTGGTTTCCAACTCTTATTTCAAGGCAAGTAATATATTTAATATAAACTAGGAAAATTATGATTCAATAAACCTCTACTTGGGGTATGTATGCTTGGTTGGTAGTAGATTAATGCTTAGAATATAATCAAAGGTATCTCTATCTGGTCTATGAACACTTGATTAGCATTAAAACAATACCCAGATTCTTGTGTTTGTTTTGTTCTCAAATGATAAATATTATTAAATAAATAAGATCAATATAATATTTGGTTTTATCTAATACTTTGCTAAAACTCTCATAACAAGATGGAATTAACCTTCATAGGATCACACATGATCCAAGGATTTATAAAGTTTAATATTTTTCATGATTATATTTTTAGTCTCTTTTAATTAATTAACGTATTAATTATTTCTATTAAAATTTGAAGTTTTGCATGATTCGAACCAAATCATAGGTTCCTAAATACTTCATAGTATTTCCCCAGTGAGTCATCATTTATTGTGACAAAAACAGCCCCACCTTTGAAATATTTATATGGGTACCCACCTTGAGCTAAAAAATTGATGTCAATGTATAAATTTGAAATGGTAAACTATAGGTCAATATATTAATTTGATGATTTTATTGTGACCTTAATTTTTAAACTATAAATGGGAACATTTATGTATTTTATCTTATGTACCTATTTCAATTTTAAATTCCAAACATTAAAAAATCTAGGATTTGATTTTTTATGAATGAAGCTAATAAGAGGTTTTGTTCAAATCTCATTTTGTCTTTTTAGGTATGTTGAGCATATTTGTCATTACTAATCATCACTTTTCCATGATGTGGATATATGTTTTTCACTTTTTGTCTTAATTAAGTGAGATTATCTCGTGAAACACTCTATCATATCATCAATGGTTTTGTGAAAATTAGTTAACTATGGATTCAGACAAATCTCCTAACTCAATTAAATCATATGAATATGACTCTTTCTTATATTATCATAAAATTTCAAAATAAAATATTACATCTATCCAAAATTTACAACTACCCAACTTAGTGAATCTAGCCAAGTGTTGTGAGCAAGGAATATGTAGAGGGCATGTTAGTATAGTGTCATTCCAATAAAACCAAATCAAAATAACACACTAAAGAATTAAGACCTCTATACTAGACAATATAGATAGCATGGATAACAAGCATACAAATGAAAATACAACTAGAATATAAAATTAATCATTATTTTACATTAATTATATATTAAAATATCTTGTTGAAATGTCATGATCAATTTTTTAAATCAAGAATTATTTTTCAATGAAGCTCCATTTGCTCCTCTCCTTGGTATCTTGGCTTGGTTGGTTGGCTTATGAATTTGGCATGGTAACATTACTACTAAAGCTTATGGGGGTAAATACTACATAATAACTCTACACTATAAAATATTTGAAAATATTTATCCATAATAACATTACACAAAAATAACATATAGATAATAGGTATGGCCTTATAATTATAGACTGTAAATTTAACTCTCACCAAAGATCAGTTAAGGTTGAGTTTAAACATGGAATGAATTCAAACTAACCCTAGGTTAGTCTAAGATAACTATAGTTGAGTTTAAAAATTTCATGTAATTATGATTTTCAACTAATAGGCATGGTTCTCAAATTAGATATTTGGAGATTTGACAACTCATAAATGCAATGATGAAAAGGATTGATATTTTAAATTTTTGAATTTCCATTTTTAGATATTCATTAATTTTAAGTGGATAATTTATTTAATCATTTAATATGGCTTAATTAATTTATTCAATTTGATTAACATATATTTTTTTAAAAATTATTCAAGTGCCCCACATAATGACTCCATAGGTCAAACTCCTAGTTCATAGGTTGAAAGTTGACTAAGGATAAATCTATTAGAGGTTATTATTAAATATAGTATAATAATATAAACAAGGATACCTCAATACCAATTTTAACATTGATGAGTGATGCATGAATGAAATTGGGCTGTTTAGGGAATTCTAGGCTTAATTTGTAGTGTTTGGTAGAAATCAGTCTAAAGTCTCATCCAAATCTAGTGGTGGCGAGATTTAAGTGTCTATAGTTATCCCCTATTTGAAAAGGCATTCCAATATATAGGAATAATAATATATTCTCAATGAATGAAATGGTCATGTATGCTTAATTCCCTAATAGGAGATGGATGAGTTGTAGATCCCCCCTTGAGGGAGTGTTCTACAAAGAAGGTCAGCAATTGGTCCCTCAAAATAAGGAAATGATGGGACTGATAAAAAGGTAAGGGGTGGGAAAAATATTTATTTACCCAAAGTTTTTATAATCATTGGCATATTGAGTTCCTTAGTTGGGATAATAAAAGGGATGATTGTCCCAAAGGTGGTTAGAATCATCGGCATAACAAGGTAAAAAGATAATGATTTGCCCAAAGGTAATTATAATCATCAACAAAATGTAAATGTGCCCAAGTTGGGAAAATAAAGATACTAATTTTTCTAAAGGGAGTTATAATCATTAGCAGAATGGAAACATGCCACAGTTGGGTGGATAGATTTAATGATTTTACCAAATGTAGTTATAATCATTAACATATAGATAGATCAAAACATAATGAGTTTCCTAAAGGTGGTTATAATCATTAGTATGGTAATTTAGATAAAAATAGAATAATTTGACCAAAGGAAGTTATAATCATTGATAATCGAATTGGAGTAATATAGAAAAATTAGAAAAGGGAGTTTACTTACTGAATTTGTAGTCATGGAGGAAAAGTAAGTGAGTATAGAGGAGAAAGATGAATCTGGGCTACCTAGTAGTATGGAGATAAATGTCCTAACTAGTAAGGATTTAAAATTATTTCATGTTTTAATTAATTTGTATTTGGGAAATGATTTGGATAAATTTGGAAATTTAAAAGTAACCAAGGAAAATTACCATTGCATTATTGCTTTTAAGATTTTTTAAGCTAATTTATATTCTACACATGATGGTAAGCATCATGATATAAAAAACCATGATAACTAAGTTTTAATATATATAAGGATTGATACGTAATCAAATAAATAATTTAAAATAATGCACCAATAATAAAAACCATGAGGACAATGTCGATGTATTTATAGATAGACTTAAGTATAATGTGCAAGGAATCACCCAATGAACATAGATATACTAAGTCAAGGAAAAATAATGAAAGAAAAAAAAATAGGAAAATAATAAATAAGTAAACATGAAGATAAAACACTAATAAACAAAAACACAATAAAATAAATGAAAACATAAAAGTGAACAAAGTAATCAATAAAAACCAAAAGCAATGGTTAGTTACATTGTTAGTTCAAATAGAAGATATATTATTCATGCATGTGTAACAAAAGTGTTAATCTTGGCAACAGGGTGACCCTAAATCTAGACATCAATGATGTAAGTATGAAAACATAAGATGAATGGCACAATGTTTCCCCTAAGCTATAGAGAAACAATGAGACACAAGATAACAAACATTTCCCCTAAGAGATAAGAGACAACGAAACAAACAAACAAAATGGGGGGAATAAATTAAAAGTAAGGGGTAACCAAGATGACACTAGATTCACTAGAAAAATGGATGTTTCCTACAATTTTTTATGGATGAAATGTCTAACATGAACTTTAGGCCAAATTTATTTCTCCCAAGATATGGGATAGAAGAAAATGAAGAAAGAAAATGTGACTGATATGTAGAGGAATATGGAAATAGTATATCAGAATGGTGAGATCATGGGAAACAAATAATTCAATCAAACTTGAAAGAACATGGGAAAATAGCCTATAAGTATGGATAAACTAAAGGACAAGTGGTTACTTGTGAAATACCTATGAGTCTCAGAATCATTATGGTAAAAAAAGTGGCCAAAAAGAAAAGAAGGTGTGGGTAAGATAACTTGAGATACTCCATGCATCCAAGTGCTACATACATAGTTTGTGTGAATATCAGGGTGATGTTATTCTCCTAGAAATGGGAGGAAAAAGACCAAGGTGGTCCAGAAATAAACTGAGCAAATAAGATGCCCCATCCCAAAAAACTTGATGGCTTTATATATCACATGGAATTTGTAATCCAATTTTCATGATTTTTTCATTTTTTAGTTATTTTTAAAATTTATTTTAAATTTTATATGCATCTCAAATTGATAACTAATTATAAGATACGAAACAATCCAACTAGTAAAATGATAAGAGCATTAAAACTTAAAGTTCTCTTAAAATGGTGAGAGTGTGATAAAAGGGTGATTGATATAACCTCAACATGAACTGCGAACTTCATACATAGTCCCAGTAAGACCTCAATTCACTACACTTCCATCTTATAGTAGAGGAATCTGACTAGGTATCAACAAGTTATTAAATTAATCAAATGGCATAGTATGGTATAGGAATGGCAAGGTAATACTAAAATGCATGGTAAATTTTTTGCTCCTAATTTAACCATATATAGTTATAATTAGGAAAAATTAGCATAGGTCAATGATACTAATTTGGAAAAAGGTGGTTATAATTAATAGCATGGAGTGGGATACTTATTTTCTCAAATGTAGTTATAATCAATAATATTTGTATTAAATGTTGACTAAATTTGAACTATAGGGCAAATTGGGACCCCTACAGGTAAAAAATTGATATTAAAGGTTTATATGAGGTTTAATATTATGTAATACAATGTATTATATGTTTTATAATGTTATTTAATGTTATATTAGCCTTCGTCATTAATCTTATTATCTAACATGTCCTTTTGAGTCATTTTAGAGGTCAAATTTGAGAATTGAATGACTTATATAGCCTCCTGGGTAAATTTGAATGTTTGAAGTGATTATTCCATGCCCCATGTGTCCCCTTATTTCTCAATTAATTGTCACAAACTTAAAAGTGGTACGTTCCTAAAAAAAGGGTGGTTTTCTTGAAAAAAGAGGAGTTTTTTTTAGTCGTATAGACTTGCACAAAATTATATAGTTGGGGAGATTTAAAGAGTGTCATTTAGTCTTCCAAACACTTATTTTATTTATTATTTTTATCATAATCTCAAAAAAGTGAATAAAACTACTTATCTTTCCTTCCACTAGGCTTGGCAAGTAAAAGCAGTCTTCAAGTTTGTACTTGGTATGGTTAGCATGAGAGGTTTCAAGAAAAATGCTCTTGAGGGTCTATTATAAACTCAATAAAATCCCATTTTATTTTATTTTTTTAGAGGAATTATGATCTAAGCTTTATTAACTATTCCTAAGAAGTTAGAATATCTAGTTTACTTATTAATCTATGCACCCTATAAGTTTTGCCTTAGCTTGAGAAAGTCCATGAAATATAGATATTTTAATTGATTTATTAGGTCTTTAAATATACTCTCACATGTTCCCCATCATTTTTTTAAAGTTTTGAGTTCATTTGAAGAGCCACTCATCTCAAGTTTGTAGATTGGTCCCATTCTATGTTGTTGGTAGGTTTCCACTATATTTTAGATTTTTATGATTTTTTAAGGCTTATAGAGGGTTTTTATAGCTATATTTACATTTTTTAAATTTCATAATAGTTATACTCACCTTTAAACTTATTTTTACAAAGCAATCTCATGAGCTTGGAGTCATAACTACCATATATCATCAATTTGCTATAGGACTACCACATACAGTCTGTTAGATGAACTTTGTAGGAATTTTAACATGACATGGAGGTATATTTATATTATTTATTTTTAATGTATCACCTTATCAAGAAAAAATAGGTCAAATCCTCCAAAGAGTGCGAAATGGGACTGTGGCAGTCATATTGAACATTTTCACATAGTCAGCCATGGAAGCACACCTGTAGGTACTCTCAAGAGTTACATTCATGTTAAAGAAAGTAATTTGGAATTATTTGAAGTATTTATAATATTTCAGGATCCATATAAATCCTTAAAATGGTGATAAGGCCATGTTATGTGCTCATAATCCATACATCTTTTCCCATGTTCCTTTCTACCTACATACAACCCAAAACAGACCTGCAAGTGCTCGCATGAAGAATTTATTAATGAAATGGATATTTTGAGCTAATAAAGGCTTTTATTATGATATTAGTATATATTTAGGTTTTTATATTAATATAAAACTCATAAATGCCATAAAATAAGCACCTTATCCATGCTTGTAACCTTCTTACATGTGTGTGCGAATAACCACCTATAGGAGGTGTTCACAAAGAATTAGAGTGCTCATATGGAAGTGTTACAACATAATGAGACATTACGTCAAAGTATTAAAACTTTTTTTTAATCATTTAGGTGTGTTTGAGGTGTTAAATTGGCAAATGATAGTGTAAAAACCTTCAAACCATGAAATGACTTAGTCCAAGGTTGTTTTCCATGAAAATGCAAAATAGGGGCCTAGGGCCATTTTGATAGATTCATATGAAAAGGTTTTAAAATATTTTAATGAATATGTATATATTAATTCTATATCCCTATCTCAGGTCTATTAATTTTTAAATTTTTATGGGAAAATGACCAGTAGAAGATAGTTTTTGGGAGATGTATAAAATCCCCTGAAACCACTAAAACAAAACAATAGTATCTACAAGACTTTGATTTAATAATGACCTTGCACTCCAAGTTGACAATTCTAGATCATTACACCATATGATAGTTGTTATAAATGGCTTAAGTGACATTAATGACCTAAATAATATTTATAGAGAATAACATATTATGTTTTAGACCTTAGACACACATACAAGTGTGTCTAATCCAAAAATACTCATCTTCAGTAGTAGAGAGGTAAAAAGTAATTTAGAGTAAAAATTAAAGAAGGTGTAATATTTAAAGACACACTTGATTTTTTTTAATGGGTATAAAGTTTAAAATTAATATGAGGACCACCAAAAAAAGTTGATATGTAGGCTTTTTGTCCTTAAAATACACCTACATGGGTCTTTCCATTGGGAAAACATCACCTACAGTTAAGTGTGAACCATATGCCATATTTGAAATAAGTTTATGAATAAAGAAACTAATATTTGATATAATTAATGATATTAGGACTTATATGGGACTCAAAATATATTTATTATTGATTTTAAAGGTTGGTGTATGCCTACAATACTATAATTTCTTTAATAGTTGGTAGCTACAGTCAACTATAACTGATAGAGGCTTAGTTGACAACTATACAAAGTTTTGGCATGGAGATACATGTAATGGATGACTAAAGGAGATATTGGATGTCATTTAGGGCTTCATAAGGACTATATATCAATGAATTCATCCATAAATGTATGATTTACACCTATAGGAGAGAAAATTACAGTCACAACCTGTGGCCTCAGTCTAGGCCAGTCAATGTAAAGCATAGAGAATACAAATTTTAGAAAATGCCTAGTGTTCACATGATTAAAAGTGACCCAAAGATAACTAATAATGTTTCATGACATTCTCATAGTGGAGATAGAGTAGAGATAAATCTCTAATGTTGCTTCACATAGTACTTATGAGAATCCTGCACACAATCCATTCCACCAGGCATCTATTTTAGGTTTTAGATTAGTTGAGAAGTCTATTGATACAACAAAGAGATAGAAATTTGTAAATATAACCTATATAAATTTAGGAAGCTCATAAAATGTTCAATTTTGTTTGTGAAAATAGGGTATTACCCTTTATTCAATCTCAGACAGAGGGCACTCCCCTCAATGTAAAACTTGTAGATTTAGAGAATAAGGACAAAAGGTATGAACTAGGAGGTGTGTAAACATTATATATAGGTATTTAAGGATATATTTCACCTAAAAAATAATTAATAACACATCAAAAATGGATTAAACCAAGCAAGATCATCTATATGGCCGAGTTTGCAAGCATGCATGTCAAACATAGTTCAGGCTTAAAGCTAATAGGAGAACCACTTCCATTTTTATCATGAGATATGATTTATAAAAAAAATTAGAATGTATATGGGTGAATAATAGAGGTTTTTGAGTGATTGGTATGTAGAGGAACCATCAAAACATTCATGTTGGGTTTTAAGATGTAAACAAGCCTAATAGGCATGACTAGGCCTAGAACCCAAAAGGGGGTCAAATTCATGTTTGGATTTATATGGTTAATAAAACATATTGGATAATATTCATAATGTCATTATAGGTGTGTTTCATCTTTCACCTTGCATAGAAAACACCATAAGATCCATTTTTGACTCATATGGGAATGAGGAATCAAGCTCAAATAGGTAACTTCAAATGCTCATACCTCTATTTTTTCTTTTCATGGATATTTAAGGAAGTTTTATATGTTAATAGGTTCCTTTAAAATCCATTTAGTGAATTTTTTTTGAAATTTTAATGTCAAATCTACATGAACAAACCTTAAGAGGGTAAAATAAGTTAAACCCTTGCTAAACCCTTATAAGGACCCATTTGGAGAAATGAATATGGAAATTTGATCTAATGACATATTTTTACCCTAAATGTTTTTGTAACTTGTATAGCAATCTATCAGGATCCTCCCCACCCTTTTGAGCTATATAGAACTATATAGTTGGAGTGAAAAATAGGATTTTCTTGATAGTTTTGTGTATTATGCAGGTTGTAGAAGGTTTCAAGAGATTAAAATCACATGGGATGGAATAATAGGACTTAATATAAATTCTCACATTAATTTAATTCCTTGAAATAAATCTTAAGTGCCTCAACTAGTTACTTCATCTTAGTGAGTCAAAATTGGCATAGCGGACAAGCTAGTGAGAAGGATGGAAAACTTTAAGTAAGCTTATTTAAAGGTGTCCCTAATGATTATAAGGAAATGGAGGGTATTGAAAATTGTCATCCACTCCCTCACATGGATATGCATGGAAAACTAATTCCTTTTTGGATGCCAAGTGTGCAAGGTGCATGAAGGAATAGTTTTTTGGATTATAGATGATGATGGCTCATTCCAAAATAATGTAAATGAACATGCATATAACCAATGCATGGAGAGGCATGTATGAAATCCTTATAGTTAATTCAAATCATCAGACCTATCCCTAATCAATTTTGGGATGTCCAAATAGGTCTAAACCATTAAGGTAGTTTTCTGAGCCAAAATGAGAACTTTCATACCACTTTACAAAACTTTCATGACTTAGAGAGCCACTTGTTCCTTATAAACTTACATGGTTCATCACATATCCTCTTCTCATGTAAAATTAACTCTTTTTTCTTATATTTACAAGTCTCCTTATGACCCTTGGACTTCTCTCTTCTTCTTCTCTCTCTCTCAAGTTCTATAAGAAATAGCCAATTTTGGCCATTGTAACTCATGCTCCACCTAAGTATGGTGAAGTCCTAGTCATTTTCATACCATTTGATCAATAATAATACTAATTCTTACCTCTTAATTATTATTTTTAGTATGTTCTTATGAGATGATTTATTTGTTTAAGTGATAAATCTTGTTTCTTTAGCATGTTGTTTCATTATTTCATCCTATTTATAGTTGGAAAGTTTATTTTTATAGGGCATGTGAAGTGTTTTAAGAAGTGACAAGGTTAAGTGATTTAGTCTATTCACTAGTGCCATTTAAGGCCACTTATCTAGTCCTCCTAGCCTAAACATTCATCCATAATGTCATAATGTAACACTAACATGAGAAGATGTAGATTAGAGAAGTGTATGTTTTGTTAGTCTCTTGGTTTCATTTGTCACACTCAATTAGTGAGAAGTCATCAACTATTTTGGTGTACCACCCCCCATAGGATAGTTTTATTTTAGTTTTCTCTCTCCCTTTTCCCCCCAAAGTTTAGGTGTAGTTGTAACCCAAAGTCACACATCAAGGAAGCTAGCCCTATCTATAGATTCACCTCATCCTTAGGCTACTGACAAGAATAGAGGCGTTTCAATTGTTCCACTTAGATGAGGAGAGCTTAGACATATCCAGAAAGTGTACAAATCCAAGTGATAAAATTATAATAAAATAACAAATAATGTATATAATTGGTAAACCACTATCATACTAGTTCAAGATATAACCTCTATCTAGAATATTAGATCAAATACTAAAACTTGATCTGAATCCCCTCACTAAAGGTGGTTAAAAAACTATTGGAATGGAACCAAGGTTAAAGGGTTGGGGAGGGAGGTTAAAAATAACTTTAGTGAATAGGGAAGGTATGGTAGAATGGTTCACACTATGGTACAAATAACATGACAATATGTTACAGCATAAATTTGCCTCATAGACAATACTTCATGTCTCTAAAGTAAAATAATGCTTGAGGTGTATGGTTTTCATCAACTCACTAAGTTCATATCCATCTGGTGTAGCGATTATTAATGCTCTAGAGCCATAATTTTCAATAATGACATATGGGTGTATCCAAATGGGTTTGAAGTTTCTCTTTTTCTTATTCTTGATCATGGTGTTCTGTTGGTTTTCTTTGAGAATAAGATTAATAATATCAAACTCTCTATGTTTGAACTTCTAGTTATAATGTCCATAGATTCAATTTTGATGAGATTTAAGGCTGCGGACATCAACCATATATTTTTCATCAAGTAACTCTTGCTTTTGTAGGTGAGATAATCTATATTATTAATCATCCATGACATGTTTGAATGATATATGCATATAAGGTAACTCGACCTTGATGGTAATGATGGCCTCAATGCCATAAACTATGGAATATGGAGTGGATTCAGTTGGAGTATGATATATTTTGTGATATACCCAAAGGACATAGAAGATTTGGAGGTGTCAATCATGGCTAGCATCATTAACAATTTTTATAAGGATGTTGACACTAGTTTTATTATATGCCTTTGCTTGACCATTACCTTGTGGGTAATATTCTATAGAGAAAATTAGGGTGATATTATACTTAGCACAAAGCATTTTACCATCCTTGTTCTTAAATGATCCACCATTATTAGATGTAATGTTACATGGGATACCATAGTGGTAGATGAGGTGATTGAATATGAACATAGAAATCTATTTTCTAGTTATGTAAGTGAGGAATATATATTCAACCCACTTTTTGAAATATTAGGTAGCACTAAGGATGTGTTTATGGCCATCAAATAAGGTTGGTTAATCTTTCTAATGAGATTGAGTCCACATGTTGTAAATGGGCATAATGTAAACATCAATTTTAGTGTTATAGCTAAGTAATGAATCAAATTGGCATGCCTTTGACACTTATCACACCTTTAGACATAAAAAACTACATCTATATCCATAGTTGGCCAATAGTAACAAGTATGTAGGATTTAGCTAGGATGGCCCCAGTAGTGTGGGCTCACATACTCCATCATGAACTTCTCATAATGCTAATTTGGATTATATTGACTAGAGTTCCATCAAAGCTATGATAGTAAAGGGTTGGTATAATTAAGGTATATCATAAGGCATCGGGGGTAAAGGTCTTTTCTTTTTTACATGATAGCTCTAGTGGCATGATTTATGGTCATGAAGGTAATTACAGATGTCTAAATACTATATAGAGATACGACCAATAATATCACAAATCATTGCAATGTTTAAAGGTTCATGAGTAGGCACTAGAAGATTTTTAATGAGGCATTGATATTGTTTTTCCTTGGTGTGGTAGATCACGTAACCAATGGTGGCAATAGAATCTATTGTCTTGTTAATAGCCCTAGGTATTTATTCAAATTGTGTATTGGTAATATGATTTTTGAAAATGTTGATCATGGCATTATATGGTTCTAGCTTATCATATTTGGTCTAAAAGTGGTTTATGACCTGATTGATGATTAAATTAGAATCACCATAAACCATGAGATGTTGAATATTCCACTATATTGCCTGTTAAACCCCTACAATGAGTTCTTCATTCAGAAATGTTATTCATATAAGGAAAGATGATACAGAATGATTTAGGGATAATATCCACTTATGGTGTAATAAATAATATGCCTTACCTTGATCCATGTGATGTGAATGATCTATTAAAATATAGCTTCCAATGTTACTCCTCTTAAAGTGTTTCAATGATGATCATGATGGATTCATCTAAGAATTAAAAATTGAGGGGTTACTTATCTACAAGGGGAGATTCATCAAGCTTATATGTAAGTAATTGTCCCTTTATATATTTCTAGTTATTGTTTTCTATCTCTAACTCACTTAAGAGCATGATCCATTCATCCATGTGACTTTGTCAATTTGTCTTGGATAATAAATAATTGAGAAAATCTACTTTAGACATAACCATGGTCTTATTGTTTATCATGCAATACCACAAATTTTGATATGCAAAGACCATAAATAAATAATATTTTTCAATTAGCATATGAATGTGTTCATACATGACCAGTGTACACTTTACATATTAAATAGTACATGTCATGGTATTTTACTTTATCATCATGTTGATCTAGAAGTGTCCCCATAGTTTTATCTATGGTAGATAGGTACAGCACAAATTGATTTCATAGCATTGGGGGTAACAAAATAAGTAGATTGGAAATTTATTCATTTAAATGTTGAAATAATTTTTGACATTCTTCATTCCAAGGAAATGTGACATCATTATTTAGTAAATGTGTAAATAGATGGTATTTTTTAGCTAATTAGGAGATGAATAATCTGATAGATTGGATCTTGCCCTAAAAACTACAAAGCTGATATGATTTACATATAATATTTCTTCCAACTAGATATTTACTAATGAAATAATATAAGGATTCATCTTTCATAATTTATACTTCATAAGTTTGGAATCAGGTTGTATAATAAGGTGATGCACAACCAAGACAAGGTCTAAACCTAACACGTTCTAACAAGACAAAGTGAAGATGTCAAAAAATTCCCTTAGAAGGGATGTAAAGATTTCATAATCCTCCTTAGTGTGGTAATTGCCTAATTTGACCCACCTGAAATTTTTAGGAGTCCTAATGTTGACTTCTAAGTATCTTCTATGAGAATATTTGATTCATCTTCAAGAATGGTTGGCAATTATTGGAAGTGTCCTTTAACTAGAAAGTCCTCTAATTGGATTAGTTCTTCAAGATCTAATATATAAGATGAATCTAAATCTCCCAATGGTATGGATGTCCATATCACAAATACTATAGTAAATTCTTGTGAAATTCCATCATAGGCATGTTGTTCTATTGAACTGAACTTCGACCCAAAATCAAATTCATCATTGGTGGTTTCTTGAGCTTGATTTAAGGAACAGTAAACACCACATTATAATGTCACCTAAAATATATTTTAAAAAAAATATTAACCTTTCTCTTTACATTTAAAATAGTCTAAAATTTCCTCTAATAGGTTTTCACTTTGGGATCTCAATGTTTTATTTTTTTTTAATCTAAGGGTGTTCACCCACACTCCAAAATAGGTTGTAAGATCCATTCTGATATAGAACCCTTGTTTATGGTCTCCCAATAGAACATTATCTCTCATGCATAGAAAATTGTAAAAGGCCTCATCATTATCAAACTCATCTATAGGCACTATGGATTCTTATTGGTCGCAGGGTATAAATTGAGGGTGATAAAGAGGAAGAGGGTTATGTCAACTTACTGGGGTAATATTATAAATGGTATGTGGGTCAAATAGGTTGGTATTAGAAATGTCTTCACAAATGCTTAGACTAGACACTACATCACTACCAACATCATTATCACTATACGATGGTATTGGTACATGAATACGAAATGTGGCATCACCCTAAGTTATAGAAATTAGCTCAAGATTTCCTTGTGTATTTATCCTAAGGCCTCCACCTTCGTAGGCTTGATTATCCATGATCCTTTTAGGAATGGGATATTTGGAATTTATATAACATTCAACCAATTTATCTTTGTATAACTAGAATTCATCATTGGATAATGGGTCATCTTTTTGGCCAGTGGCTAATGTGAAAATGACAAGAGTTTGAATATGAATTTTTCCTTTTTCTTTTTTTTTCATTCTATCCAATGTGGTTAATCTTTATGTCATCCATATGATGTAGGGTTATATGAAAGCTTGTCAATGTGAAATGTATCATGGGTCAAATATTCTCTTGGGCCATTGGTTGAGATGGTAAAATGATTAGACATTTCAAGAGGAATCATATGTGAAGATGAATCAAGGCTATTTGGGTCTATATAATTGGCCTCTGTTAACTCAACAAGTATTTCTTTATCTTTGTCCTTTTTGATAACTAGATATAAGTTAAAGTGGTAGTTGTAACTTTTGTACTTTCACTCCAAGTATTTGCAATGTTCATAGGGATCCAAATCGTAATTGATGGTGACCTCCATGCATGAGTGAGATAACTTGAGACACTAGTGTGATGATTAAGGGATTAAATGAATTTCATGTATCCAAGGTGTACCCAAAAGTAAATTATAAGATAGATCTAGGTCTAACACATGTCAAAGTGTATTGTGGGTTGTCCCAACAATAACTAACAAGCTTATGTTTCCTTGTGATTCTCACTCTTCACTATCGTAGGCCTTTATAGTAATTATTTTTAGTTGTAGATCAACCATTGTATATCCAAGATACTTTATGAGCTTCATAGACACAAAATTCAATCATGATCCATTGTCTATGAGGACATGTTTGACTTTGTGCCATGTAATGTCAACTTTAATATATAGGGGATTATTATGGAGAGGGCCAAGTGATGACATATCACTTTACTTGAAGGTCAATCGTTGGCCTGGGGCTAAATGTCCAACCAAACATAAAAAATTTCTCGAGTATGTCAGTTGGAATTTGGGATTGGATTAAGAATCTTGTTAGGATGTTCTTGTAGATAATAGACATAGGCAATAAATATGTAATGGAAATTTGTATAGGTGTATTTTTGAAAATTATCATAAGACTTTTACTTAATAGTGGTATATTTTTTGTTCCTAAATAGCACAATGGGCTGAATTGGTTCATTGGCATGAGGTTGTGAGCTTGGAATGGTAATATTTTATTTCCAATTTGTGATTACACAGTTGGTATTAGATGCAAGATCATTAAATATTGAAAACAATGATGTAAATGGGCCAAATAGGATAAGTGTCGATTACCAGTGTACTTGGTTATGGTGATGGGGTAATGATGAGTTATTGATATAAAATCTAGAAAGACTAATTCCTAGTTTTTATTGCACTTATTTGTAGTCCTAAGTCAAGGAAGAATTATTTGTATAAATGGGATAATTGGAATTGGTTTACAATGGTCCTAATCTATTATCAATTTGTCTAGTATTAATGGTAATGGTTAAAATTTGACCTCCCATAATATGACCTATAACTTTGGTGTAGTCATGTGCAAGTCTATAGTAAGTCTGTTGGTTATTAGAATCATTTTGGCTTTGTTTCTTCCCATTCATTTGATGTTGTTGTTATTGTTAATGATTTTTTTTTAAACAACTATTGATAGTATTATTATTATTATTTGTTTGGCCTTTGTTGTTCCTATTATTAATCATTATTTTCATGCGATGGAAAAGGGTTTTATAAGATACCCAGGATCTGATTGGATGTAGATGCTCTATTATCCAATGTAATCTTCCCATTTTCAAATATATTTTTAATGAGATATTTTATTTCCACAAAAATACATAGATTATGTCCATAAACATGATGGTATTCACATAATTTCTTCTCTGTGTACTACTTTAATTATAGAAAACCCTTAAGATAATGCTTCACAATTAGATAATTAATCATGTTAACAGTGGTTAGTTTGTGAAACATTAATTCAATATGTTTACCAAGGTCACTGAGGACTCAAAGAGTGGGTTTCCTTCATGGTGGAGTAATTATTAATAAAGGTGGTGGTTACTACATTTATGAAGTTGGTCTAGGTTGTTGTGGAGTCTGCACTTGCTGAATAGGCTACTGATGAGGAGTAAGATGCGTTTCTAGTGTATGATGAGTAGATGATATTTGCACTATTTGGACATGATGTAACTTAGTTACTCCATTTCCAAAAATACATATTATGTTTATATTTCTTGAATTTTTCATAGTTGTTGGCTTGAGTGGGTGCAGACACTTGCACTTAGACATGGCTATGGTTCTGACTTGGGCCTGTGTTTTGGTTTTAATTTTGACTTTGGTTCAAGGAGGTTAATTTGATAATCCATTTTTTAGTAAGGCAATTTTAAATTATTAAATATTTGTTGATGATCTCTTTGAATTTATGTGCACACTAAATCTCTAGATGATAGGATATCTCATTGTACAGATTTTTAGTAAACATAGTGACCAATTATTTGTCTAATAAGTTGTGGGTGAAGTGACTCAAAAGTAATCTCCATCTCTATAGATAAATTTTAAAGCTTTCCCCATATTGATATTTGGCATAAGTCAAATCTACTAATGAAATCTCATGTTCAATATT
Organism: Torreya grandis; assembly: GCA_037957365.1. Taxonomy (NCBI): domain Eukaryota; kingdom Viridiplantae; phylum Streptophyta; class Pinopsida; order Cupressales; family Taxaceae; genus Torreya; species Torreya grandis. The sequence continues at coordinate 856,642 of JARHVA010006318.1, forward strand.
ATAGGAGAGATGCTAAACAAATTTGTCCAAGAGGTCATCAAAATCATATACAAAATTCTTTAAAAATTTTAGGAACCACTCTAAATCCTATCCTAATAGACTTTGGGGAAAAAAGAGCAGTAAGTAAATGTCACTATAAAACATTGTATGTAAAATAAAAAAGAAAGATATTAAATGGGACTTATAATATCCTTTACCCTTGTAATTATCAATTTTTGGTGGTTCATATCCGAGAGGAAATGGTATCTATTGATACTCCATCTTGAATTAGTATAAACACATGTTATATATCTTAAATTATCTGTTCGTGTTCCCTACTTGAATGGTGGCAATTTAATCATTAATTTTTTTTAGTTTTTGGGCTATTAAACTAGATGGAATATTTGGATAAGGTGGTGGCTAGGCATCCAAAGGTGTGTTACCTTGATCGGGGTATAATAGAGGCATGGTTTTTTTGTGATGTTTATTTGATGAGTAAACTAACTAGGGATATACATCTATGTGTTGGGATATGGTTATTGAAATTGTACACATTATTGCACTATGTTATAGTTTGGATTTGATATATAGCCTTCATTTTGAGTGAATTGGGGCTACAATGGAAGGGTATGGCTATGGGTGAAATATTGTGCCTAGTGAGGTTTAGTAGAGATTTTCAACTAGCTACTCAAACCGAGATGAATAAGGGGAACTTGATTTGGACAAAGGCCCTATCTTTAGATCTACAACACATGTTGAGAAAAATTTAATTGCTACCTAATTGGTTATTATTGGATATTGTTGTGTCTTTGTTGTGGAAACATTTATTGTGAAGTAGATGATTGTTACATGTTAGGAATTTGTTTTTAACCAATAGACACATTTTTTATTGGAAAATGTTTGAGATTGTAAAGGAATATTTGTCTGTAGATGTAGAGGTATGTTTATCACTACCTATAAATGTGGAACACTTGTTGCCCCTATTGAGGTGGAATAATGATTTACCTCTACTGAGGTGCTATATTATATTTGATTGTTGTTTTGGTCTAGTTCTCATCACCTATTGAGGTGGAGTAACATTCACCACTTGTTATTGAGGAAAATCACTAGCTAGCACTTGATTACTTAATCCCTATGGTTGCGTGCTTGAATAAGTAGCTCTTTAGAGATTAGAAATAGCCTACTTTGATTGGGATTTAGGAGTTCATCACTACTGATGTTATGAACCACTTATGGTATTAACTAAAGAAACTTGTCATGGATTATTTGTTGGTGTTGTTAAACCATTTTACTCTTGATTGGAATACGCTTTCATGTTATCCACCATGTTTGGCATGTTATTTTGCATAGAAGACATAGTCACCATAAAATATATCAAAAATTTTACATGTCACCAACTAAAGTGATTTTCACAAATAAGTCTATACCCAAATTGTCATGACTTATCAACTCAATTAATATTCCTATTGAAGAAGCTAGTTATATGAGTGGAGGATTTGACATGGTCATAAAATTAAAATTGTGCACTAGATTTAAATAGGTTTGATACGCTTGTTAAATTTATATCAAGTGGTCCTCCATGAGGCCCTTTTCTCTGACAAGAATATTTGGGTTTTAGTATGACATCCATATGAACACTTATGGGTGATTAGTAGAAGCATGCTCAATGGTTTGGGTGTAAGGCATGTTTAGAGTAACTCTAACTAGAGTAGGTAAATTTTCATGGGGAAGTCTACTAAAAACATGTCCTCTACCTTCATATCTCTAAATTAAACCTCGTCCATATTTTTAATCAATTGATGATGAAATAAATAATAATCATACATCAATGGTATAATAATGTAATATGGTTATTTTTGAGTTTGTTCTACATTAGAGGTTATGATGGAAATATAGTATATGGTTTAATCTTGGTCTTCATCTAAATGTAAATGTGTGTTAAAGAAATAATGGGCATTATAAAAAATCTTGAATTTGTTTCCCAGATTGATTAGTGTATGAAATTTAAGGGTCCATATCACAAACCACATCATCACTTTAAGGGTCTTGAAAAAATCTATCATTTGTATATTTTATCATATCCTATATTTTACATGGCTCCACTATGAGTGTAATGAGACATATCCAAATCAATGATGAATGTTTGGAAAAGATAGGTCTAGAGTTATATTAAAAATAAGGTCTAAAATATAAATGTCCCAAATTTGGTATAATAATTCATCTAATAAATGGACTTGTATCTCCAAAATGCATAATGATAAACTTGGTCTAAAATAGTCTAACATCAAATTTATTATGAAAATGGTCAAGTTAATTTGTTCAACTTGACCAAGGCGCAAAGTATCTTCACTTCTCCAATCATAAAAGTAATGTAAAACTTAGGTAAAAGTGTTTCAAACAAATTTAATCTAGGTATAAAGATGAAAAAGGTTGTTAGGTCTTTTAGAACAAAGCACAAAACTAGGCTTATAATAACTATGTCTAAAATAAAGAGGCAACATGTTAGGACTATTGGAAATATGACAAAATAGCTAGACTTGGAATAAAACTAGGTCTAAGATAAATGAAAATTTACAAGGTCTTTTGGGAATAAGGCATAAAATATAGACTTTGAAATAACACTAGGTCTAATAAAAAAGGGAAATGCTAGGTCTTTTGAGAACAAGACACAAAAGATAGAATTGAAACAAACCACGTATAAAAGGCAAGATCTTTAATATAATGAATTTGAAACACTTTGACTCAGACTAGGCATTCAAATTTAAACATAAGCTTGATCATTTGTTAAAAATACATTGGACCTTAGGCACATGGAAGATAGACCACTTCCCAAATCTAGGCACAAAAATAGTCTTTAAAATCAATCAAGAAATTAGTCTAAATTGTGCAAGCCAAAAATGAAAGGTAAACACCTAAGCCAAAATTATTTAAAGAATTGGAAAAACCAATGAATGTTTAAATCTAAACTTATCAAGACCAATTATGAAATCAGTTTAGAAGGTTGGGTCCCTAAAATAGACAACAAGATAGACAAGAATGAACAACATAATGCTACTAGTTATTTAGACCAAAAAGGTAGACACAGTTTAGAAATTACCATTAGACATAAGGAAACAAGTCTTTGAAATAATGTGAGTAATGTAACAACACTATATTTATCTAAAGGTATGGTAAAATTTTTGTTTCAAAAAATCTAAGGCACAATATTTAGAATGAAATGGGTATCATAATAATTCCCCTTTAAAATAAGTGACACCCACACATAAAATTTTGAAAAATGAATAATGAAAATGTGTGGCATCAAATGGATAGCATACCACCTCTTCAAAAAAATAAGTGATGTAGAAACATGACCTGTTTTGGATGTGGTATGTTAAACAAACAATTTTGACTTAATACCATGCAAGAAAAAGCGATAAATAATATAAACACCTAAGTGTAACATCCTAAATCCTAAAATTGACAAGGTGGCATTGTACTATAAAATTACATCTATATACTTGCTCTTGAGAGGAATTTAAGTTGTTAATACAAAAATTTAAATACACATCAAAATTAGGGTCTTTATGCCCCTTCTCTTCTTAAGAGTTTGTATGATGAAATGAAACTTCAGGCTAGTCACCCTAAATTGATATTATATCTAAAGTAAGTATGTTTTTCTAAAATATAAATTTTCATTTATTTCTAAATGGTCTCATATGTGTGGTTAACACTAGGGCACAACACATCATTTGGATTAGCATTAACTATCTTGTTGTGAAAAGGTCTTGTTCTTCTCATCACTATTACATCCATCAATTATTCAGTGTAGTATGATGTCTAAGTTAATCATACATTCTAAGGTAGTTTCTTACTAATGTATCTTGCTCAACTACTCAAAAATATGTTCCAATAAGTCAACCTCAATTTTTATACCCCTACTATGGATTAGGGTTGAAGTGATTTGGGGAGATGAATTCCTAGGTCAACACATTCCTAAATAACCCATGGGGAGGATATTAACTCCCACCCACAAGTGCAAATACATGAAATAGAAACTGAGTAGGACTTTAGGGTCAATTTCGAGTCACCTAAATCACTCAAATTTTGGGGAGGGAATTAGCAAATTTCATTCCATGCTTTTGTAAAAAAGTGACAAGTGTAATAAGTGAGCATTTTCTATCACCCATTTTCCCTAAAGGGGATGGGGGAGAGCATACATGTAACACTCATCTTAATAAACAAACATTCAACAACAAACATAAAAATGAAAGTTCTTATGAGTATTTAACTAAAGTTTGAGTTCATTTTTATAACACTAAATGAAATATGTCATGAATTTTAGCCCCTTGATGTTTGTTTGAAAACTTTTGAAAAAGTGAAAATAAATCAAGTAAAAGTTTTCAAAACACCAAATTTAAATGATATTTGAATCTTAGAGTGTGTTAAACCATCTTTTCTTGGCATTTAGGTCATCTAAAAGATTTTAAGGTATTTTTGGGCTTAGAATAAAAATGTAAGTGGGAAAATGGATTTTAAAAATTAGCTCTTGGGTTTAAAAAAATCTAAACATAGTGCAAAATCACAAAAATATAGAGCAACAAAAAAAAATTCTTACAAAACCACAACTATCTACAAAATAGAGTGTCAGCAAAAAATTTAAACCCTTAAATCAATACCACAAAATTTTTGATAATATCACCACTCTTAAGATAAAATAATGACATCTTATAACACAAAATAATTAGTATAAAACTGTTATGGTTAAGGTGATATCATAACTTATCAAGAAAAATTGTTACTTATCATGCCATACCACTACTTATTATGAAATTTCACTAATTATCAAGATAATATCATGATATATCAAAGAAATATCGCTACTTATCATTAAAAAATTGTAACTCTTCTTACAACACAAAAAGGTAGGAAATCATGATTGTTAAAGTAATATCACAAAAGTTAGTGTAATATCACAATAGTTAAGGCAATACCATGACTGCAAAGTTATGATATTGTGAAATATCACCATTCAATAAATAAAAAACAAGACCATATAGACCAAACTTATGATTTCTTATAAAACGTACATGAGAATTCAATTTCCACTTTTTTGATCAGCATGTTTATATTTTAACATGGAAATTATTAAGAGGGTTTCTTAAAATGCCTTTGGAAGAAATTTTTGTGGTATGGGTCCCACTGATCATACCATCATATGAGTAAGGAATATATAGATTGGAGGTTAATATAGTGTTAGTCCAATAAAACCATATCAAAATAACACACTAAATACTTAACACCTCTATCCTAGACAATAGGGAGAGTATGGGTAACAAACATACAAATTAAAATGCAACTAAAACATAAAATAAATCATTATTTTACATTAATTATATCTAAAAAAGGCTTTTTTAATTTTTATGCTTAATTTTGTGCATCAATAAATCTATTTCAATGAAGGTCCATTTTATTATTCTCTCCTTGGCACCTTCGCTTGGTTGGTTGGCTTATGAATTTGGTATGGTAATATTACTAATGAAACTTATGGGGGAAATCATACATAATAACACTACACTATCAAAAAATTGTATATATTTGGGCATAATAACATTTCAAAAAAATAACTTATTGATCAATAGGTATGGCCTTGTATTTATAGCCATCAAAGTTAAATCTCACCAAAGGTGAGTTAAGGTTGAGTTTAAATATGGAATGACTTCAAACTAACCCTAGGTGATTTGAGGCCAAATCTAGTAATTATGATTTTACATTAATATTCATGGATCCAAAATTAAATATTTTGAGGTATTTTGGAGAGCTTGACAACTCATAAAGGCAATGATGAAAAGGCTTGACAGTTTGGATTTTTGAATTTCCATTTTTAGATATTCATTAATTTTAAATGGATAATTGAGATAAAAATTCAATTTTATTTTATTTTTTGATTAATTTTGATTATAATTTTATCTCTTTTAATAATTTTTCATGTGCCCCACTTAATGGGTCTATAGGCCAAACTATGAGTTGTTAAGTCACAAGGTGACTAAGGACGAATCCATGAGAGGTTATTGTTTCATACTATATAATACCATAAATAAGGATGCCTCAACATGATTATGATAATTAATTCCTATTTCATGTATGAAATTAGGATGTTTAGTGATTTTTAGGCTTAATTTGTAGTGTTTTGTAGAAATCAATCAGAAGTTTGGTCAGATTATAGTTATGGCTAGAATTGGATGTCTATAGGTGTCACTAACTTAGTTAATCACCTATTACATTTAAATATCTATATTTGGAAGGAAATTGACTATGTGAATCAATGATATTGAGCCACATGGTTGAATATTGTGATGTTTTAGTTTATGTATTTCATCCTCGAGTTATACAAATCTATCATTAACTACATTAGTAAGATCATGTTGTCCAGGATCATATCATTACCTTAAGATATATAGTTAAGCTGACAGATCAAAAGTTTATGAACCTAGCAATGAAGTGATGGGCCTCCACATGTCTTTCCTCACCTAATCATTTACCATGTGTCATGCTACATGTCATGTTATATGTCATCACCATGCCTTCTCATACATAATAACATATACCAATATCCAAGAGAAGTTATGATGTGAGTATCACTCATCAAACAAACATAACACAAATACCCAAGTGAAGCTATGTTTGTAAGTTATGTGTCATCACCGTGCATCTTTAGGTCTCTTATTTCTCTCTATTCTAATGATATTTTATGATTATACACTACATCATCAGATGACCCTTCATTTATATTTCCACTCGGTGTCATATGTGGATGTTTTATATTATGAAGTAATCTATAACATAAAAATTCAATTTAAACATTAAAATTATTCTATCATTCCATTCACTATTATATTTTCCTTCCAATCCTTTGTTTATTTTATGCATTTTTTTGATCCAATAAAAATAACCAATGTGGTCATGAAACTTTAAATAAATAGAGAACAATTTATATTTTATTGTCATGCGTGATTCATAATCGAAAAGTAAAAAGATATTCTTACCATGTTTAACAACAAAATACATTAACTTAAATTCAGAAATTGAAACTATAAATTTTTTAAAGTTTTAAGAATTTATTTTTTCACAAATTTGATCTACACTAGTATTTTGCATTTTAATTTTTAAAAGTATAATACATATTATTAATTGAAAATATATATTTAATTCATTTTAAAAACATTTTAATTAAATTCAACTCTAAACATGAAATCATTCAACTAGAAGATATTCTAACTCCAAATTGCACATCCTATCAGCAATAAAGTTCATATGCCTATTTCCATCACCGCAATTGTATTATAATTTTTTTATACATACAAATATACTATTCATACTTTAATGTTATACATTTAAATAAATACTACTTCATTTAACAAAAATCTCAAAATAAAACTACATAAGGGACAAAACTACCATCATCTCCTTACTCAAAGGACTGTCTACTCAAGATATATTTTTAATTAGCTAAACAAAATATATTATAGATGATGGAGAAAAATTTGATCAATGTGCATGAATACATTACTAAACCACCTTAAATATAACGCTTTCTTTTAATATTCTAATCAAATAATATTATGTGTCCCTACCTAAAAAATTTCTATTGTTTGTTTCTTCTTCTGTAGTAATTCTAAATGTCTTTGCCACATTTTCACCTTTTCATATTTTCTTCTAAAATAAATATTTCACCATATAATATAATGTTCCTGCAACAATAGTCATTTAAAATATAAAAGTTTTATAATACTATGTTAACAAGCTACCCACTCTACATATTTTACTACATAATATTTTCTAAATACAATTCTAGGAAATTTATTTTCAACAAATATTGTAGGAACTAACCACTACATGGTATTAATTTTACTATAGATGTGTCTAAATATTTTATATATTTTTTAAAAATAACATTTATTTTAAAGTAATCAAAGTTATTTAACACTCTCCTAGTTTATGAGAATTACATGTTATCTTTAGGAGTTCAATTTTATTACACTCACTTTAATAATGTTTATTATTATGTTAAATTTATTATTAACACTTTCCCATTAAAAAATAATTATAATACTTAAAGAAAAAAAATTATCATTTAAATTATTTTATTTTGGATAGATATTAGGGTTGGTGGGTCCCTTGCCCTTAATAAAGGAACTAAAAAAACAACCAAACAAGAGAAAGCATATCATCAAACATAGGAATAAATCTTAAGGAAATCATGATCGAAACATCATCGATGATGTATAAAAAATAAAATAATAAAACATTCAAAAGAAGTTTATCCAACTAAATTTCTTTCCTTCTTTACCGTATTTTGTATGAAAACAAAGCATCATAAAGGAAGATTCAAGGATAAGATTCCACTTTTTTTTATTCTTTATAAAATTCCAATCTCCTTAATTATATGAATACTTTGAAATAGATGAAGATGGTGAATACTTTTCATTTGACTGTCCACTAGAAGCAACATTCTTGTATTCATTTTCCACACACAAAGGCCTTGATAAAATAGCCTTAGAGGAAATTAACTCTTCTGAAATCAAATATAAGTTTGCATGTTGAATCACACTAACATACACCCCTTTAAACTTTCCAAAAATTTCATTTCAAAATATAGAAGAAGTATAAAAAGGATGAACTTAGAGATGATCCTCAAAAACATTCTTCCACCATGAAGAATCCACTTTATGCTTAAAACTAAGGAAATAATAAGATAAATGACCTATTTCAAAGCATTTTTGACACCTAAAATGTAACCCTTAATATCAAAGGTTTGAGCATAAGAAAATAATTTTACCTTTAACTCCAAGGCATCTAGGATAATTTGAGAAATATCTAAGTAGACAAGAATCCTAGTGAAGCTTGTTTAAGAAAAAATTGAAGTGAAAGCATCAATTTTCAAAAATTCACCCAAGTTTCTACCAGTGGCAAACCAAAAATAATAATTATGAAACTGAAGAGGAGGATATGACAATCAAACCCAAATGGGTTGGATAGTGAGGTTTTTTAAAATAGGATCAAAAGAAGGGAACTAGGGTTTTGAAAAAAAGGAGATGTTGATCCTAACTCTAAGAATTTCCTTGAATAATCTTATTTTGGTCAAAAATACTATATAAAACCATAATGAAAAAACCTTTATTACATGGACATAATTGTAAACTATCCTCCATTAAAGGATACCATGAATCAAAAACACATTAATGGAGAGTAGGGAGGCTAGACAAAAATCTATGAAATTTAAAAACTAAACCCTATTTCAATATCACCTTCTTGTCTTTTATTACCTCCTTGAAAACCTCATCTATAAAGGACAATCACATAATATACTTATCTATTTCCACCATTCGCTTCTCTCCCTTAGAGACCAAATAAGCATAAGATTTATCCTTGGATGAATGCTTACAAATAATGTGTGGGCCAGAAACATCTTTGTTAGACATTACACTGGTGGAGGGAGGGTTTGAAGAACCTAAAAAACTTTAATTTAAACTATTTTAAGATGGTTTAAACAATTCTTTATCAAGCCTTACAGATTTAGGGCATCCACCCCCTTAAGCTTCGAAGAGCCCATCGATCAAAAGACCCTGACACTCCATTGAGTTGGATTTAATTGGATCCCCAAGTAAACTTGTAAGCTTTAATCAATATTGAGGCATTATAAAAGGAGTCATAATCATCATGAAATGGAAATTTTTTTGTTCATAGTTGCTCATAGGACTAAATACCTAAAATCACCACAGTCACCCTATCACTCAATCAAAGATTAATATCTATATTTTTATTATCATTTAAATTATTACTTAAATAAAAATTAAAATATTAAATAAAAAACATAAAAAAATAATTTCTATGATGAATCTTGTTTTACTTCTTATTGAGAGGAAATAATTTTTTGTTATTTACAAACATATTGGTGGCCATATCAATGCAAAACTATTTTTTATATAAATTATGTTGATTGTTTGTATATAGTTAAATATTATCATTTATTAATATATATGGTATTCTAATGGATTACAATGATATAAATATAGTCATTAAAAATTAGGTGTAAATCCAATTAACTAAAAAAAAAATAGCATTATATCAATTCATACAAAAATGTGATAAAATTATATAGATTATTGTAAACTAATTTGAAAGTCATATATAGATAAATATAAAATTAATTTCATTCCATTTTATTGTACATTAAATGAGGAATTATGATTGACTTCATTATAAAATACACTAGTTATAAAGTACCATTTATGTTGTTATAATTTAATGATGGGGTAAAAATAATTTATTAAGAAACATGAGTGAATTTCATGTTGATGAAGGTTTTATAAACATTGAAATTTATTACAAGGAAATTCAATAACATTTTAGGATCAATCAAATATTCAATACAAGGTATGCATTGTTGGTCTCAATATTATAAATAACCATGCAATGGAAAAATAGCAAATAAAATAATTATTTATCTTAGATTATCTATATATGATAAATTTATGACATTAAATCTAATTTATATTTAATTTGAATTAATGGATTTAATATAATGTTTAATGATGGATATAAGCTAATGTGAGTCTAGATCCTCCCATTCTAACCAATTTTATTTTGATCATGTGGATATGTTCATCAGAAAATAAGGATAGAATTTTTATGGTGATCATTTCCCCATATAGCTCCTCATTTTTATCTAAAGTTTTAATGGTTCCCTACCCTTGTCAATAATATCATGCTTCAAAGAGTAATCCTTAGGGATAGATTTCAAAAAAACTCACAAAACCCCTCTTTTTTCTTTAGAAGTGGACCTTGATCAATATTCCACAACCATTTTATATTATAATTTTGGATCCAATCACTATCACCAAACCAAATGTGTTCTTTATATATTCATTAAAAAAAAAACATTTCCAACTCTACCTCCTTGTCATAATGATTCAAACCAAGGTAAAAGTTCATAAAATTAATAAAATTCATTCTTTTCCTAACCTAGAGTCATAAAAACCTTGATATCCCCATCCTCATCATCCTCCATAAGATCCAAATCCCCCAAATAATTAAAAACACCCAAAAACTCAAGATTTTTAGACACTCATCCTTGTTTCATAACCACACCATTTTCCAAATGAATAACCTTTCTATCACCTTAACAAACCAACTTTCACTCCATCTTATCATAATACTTCTTCCTCTTATGGATTAAATTTTAAAGAAACATGATCATAAAAAAATAGTTTTCTAAAAATTTATAAAAATTGCTTATTTGATTAGGTTTGTCAAACTCATCTTGGCACCACTTTGGCATCTACTCACTAAACCTAACCACATTTTTCCTATTATTTTTTTTGTTTAATGGACATTGTATAACATTAATTTTGTAATAACTCATAACATATTTACTTGTATCTAGTTAATATTTTAACATAATGTTTTCTTTATATGCAATTGATTCTATCAAATTAAAATGAGTCAAACTAATGTTATTCTAAATTTAAATTGAAGGATGTTTAGTTTCTTTCTTTTCCAACCAAAGAAGTTGTGGGAGCCACAAGGGATACCTCTACCAAGATCATCATTTAATGAAGAGTTTTAAACATGATAAACACATTACATATAATGTATTTCAAGTAGTTATGATAAATTTATAGAAACTACTATCATATGGAATATTAATTTTATTGAAATCCTTCCCTATGTAGGTAAACCTAATTGCTAGGTGCTACCAAAAAATTTATTTTGGTTGTGTCATAATTTTTATTATGGTTTTATGTTACCTAAAGAGACTCATACTAACTCTAATTACCTTGTTATTCCTCAAAATAGTTGTGACTAAGATTATATTTCACATAAACCTTTAAATTTTCTCTAATTTAGCTTGTGGTAGCTTAAGGTGACTTATTTTTGTTTCTTGGACCTCTTTGTGATTTAAGGTTGCCTAGTATCACAAATTTGATGGTGTTATGATTGGAAGGTGAGATCCTCTTTTTCCTTTTCTTTAGCTAGTAGTTTTCTCATGGTTGTTCTAGTACTATAGAAATATTATAATTAAAGAATTTGATTAATGATGTTATTCGATCTTACCATTATGATTAAGTGAGATTGTGAGTATTGGGGAGATTACCTAGAGCCAATTGTAAGTTGTATAATGAAACTGGGTAATTTATAATGCAAGGAAAAGGTTAAATTTTTTACCTTTCTAGATTATTTTTTATTAATTATGATTGTTAAATTTCTTGTATATTTAGAATAATAATCAATAATATATTATCATGTTTTTACCTAACTCTTAATGTCATAATCAAGAAAATTTAACACTAGAAACTAGAAAAAATCTAACGCAAGGTTTATGATGATGCAAATTTTTCCAAGAGGGATAACACAAACCAAAAATAAGGATTATAAGGTTTGAAGGAGGTTTTAGGCATGAAATTGATAAATTATCATCTAACAGTCTCTATGTCATGAATATTTGCATCATGAAATTGAATCTTATTGATTTTTTTTAAATAATTTTTTAATTATTTTTTGGATGATGAAAACTGCGTTACGACTAGTATTAGGTTTTCTACATCATATTTCTTGAACTATCTAATTCATATTTTTTATCTAACATTGGTGGGATCATTATTTATTTAAAATAACTTTATAAATTTAAAATACACTGATACATAAAATATAATAAATTTAAATTATATAAAAAAGTTAGATTAATAATTGAAATAATAAAAAATACACTTACACTGATAAATTTTTTTAGAATGCCTAAGAATTATAATTTTTATATATTTTACTTTTTATCAAGACTAATATAAAATATAAACATAGAATATATTAAAAAAATTAAAAAATCAAAATATATATTTAAAATATTAAAAATAAATTTTAAACATACATCAAATATGAATACTATATAATATTTTATTATAATATCAATAACTATTGTCATTAAAAATATATATTAAAGGCTGATTTATAAAATATTTATATGGGAAACATCATAGTATAGAAATCAATAGTTTATCTAACAATAATCATCATCATCATTTGTGAACAAAAGTGCTAGCCTTTGAAATGGAAAATTAGTGAATTCCATAGAAATGTTCTTTTGGGATGAATTGGATTACCTATTAAACAACAATATAATAAATATGTAATTATTGAAAGCTTTAATACTTAACTTGACCCTCAATTTTTCATTATGCTAAAATATTTGATTAAAAGATCTTGATGTATCTTAGAGTGTGCAAGAAGTTCTCTCGACATTCCTTTGATTATCTTAGGGATAGGATGGCAGTTTTTTTTATTTAAGATATTGGTAGGAGATAAGGTTAACTTCTTGACACAAGATATTCCACATCTAGTTGTTTATCATTCCTTCCCTATTATCAATCTACTAGATTTGCTTCTTTCAATGAATGGTTCTAGTTATTTGCACATCTTTCATAGTCCATTAAACGATGGGATTTTTCATTGCATTTTCAATATTTCATCACTCAATGATATTTTTATTATCAAATGTATTATTGTAAATGAGGTGATCAAATATTCAAATGGTTCATTAAAAATAGAGGAACTAAATTGGATTTTTAATGAAAATTTATTGATTATAGTTAAAAATGAATTTTCCAAGTTAATTTCTTGATGAAATTAACAATGTCATGTTTATTCCAATACATTCATGGTGTCTTCTTAGTTGAAATAACATTACTTATATATGTTGAACTATGAGAAAGGTTTTACTCAAGGTTTTGATTTGGATGCTAGTATCTACATAGGCTAAACAAAAATTCCAAAAGTGAGAAATGTCTATACATAATGGGAAATATTTAAAATGAATATTCCCATATTTGAAAAAAAATATTACAATTTAACATCTATATGGAAATGAGGAGTGATGGAAAAGATAGATAGAGAAGGGAGACATATTGAAACAAATGGAGGGTTGACAAAGTGGGAATGCCATGTGGTAGGGAAAAATAACTTGTAATCTTTGTCGATAGGTATTTTCCATTAATTTATGGTCAAAGATTAAAAAAAAATGTGACCTAAGTATTTTCCTTATTATTTCAAGTATTAAGATTCATATAGATATCTAGAACATGAAAAACATGGATTGTATCTATAATATTATTTCCTTGTACTTTCTCCTCCTCTTTTTTGTTAATTTAGAAATCAATTCTTCATTGAGAAAAATATAATTATAGATATATTTTGGATAAGGTTTCTCTTCCATCTTTTTTGTAGAATGTTTTTCTATAGGTGAGTATCTACATATTCAATAATATTTTTTTAAATTTAAAATTATATTAATCTCCCACACATAATATTCTTGAATAATATTTTCTTGATGAATAAGATGCGGTCTCATTTCAACAATTTCTTCCTCTTGCTATAAAATCCCATCCTTTATTTGTTATTTCTCATGTTGTAGCTTCATCTTGTCATCCTCCATCAACCCCTTCTCAACATGATATAAACCCATCACATTTGTATAAGTAAAGTAGGTTTATTTTAATCCATTACTAAATTTTGATGAGAATAATTTCATATTAACTTTGTGCCAAATAGAGTCACCTTTTTTTTAGCAGTTAATTTTATCACCTCAAAATCTGAATATTTTTTTTGAGTCTTGTGGATGGAAAGATGAGTAAACATAATGCTGAATTTTAGGAAACCATATTTTAATATTTTCCCTCCATAAATTGGATGTCCAATTATCTAATTGAAAATTTAAAAAAACTCTTATTTCCCAATAAGTGAGAAAGAAATAATTAAGGATAAGATGAATAATTAAAAAAAAATAGAATCCCAAGGCAAAATAGCGATAGATAATTATATCATAAAATTATGAAATAGTGTAAACATTTATGATATTATATTATTGATTAGATTATTTGGATACAAATATGTGAAAAATAAATTCAAGGTTTATAATGATTCCCTTTTTCTTCCTCAAAGTGTAGTACAATTAGTAAGCTTTGGGAGAATGTTAAAATACTCAAAAGGTTTATTAACCATTACCAAATGCACACCCATGAATCTAAGTTCACCTTATAATACTAAATGATATAATAATAAATGAGGTTTTAAATAAATATATCTATATAAATATTAAACAAAATAATTACATTGTATAAAATAAGTAGGTTGTTTATGATAAAAAAATAATCAATTAAACCAAACTAAAATAATATAGTCTTTACATACAAAAATTTTATGCACAAATTCAAATACATAACCAAATATGAAAACATGAAAAAATGGAAAAATAACACATAAATTTATATATTAATATAATTAAACTTGGCATCCATACTAACTAAGAATAACACTATATTAAATATAAATCCATGGTCTAGTTCATCCAAATTTTGAGCTAAGATTGATCATATTTTCATATGGCTATAACACATAATGCTTTCACAGTAACACATATTTTTATTTTACATTTTTAGATGGACAAGGTATCATGGTTCACCAAAGAGTTATCCTTTGAGACTATATTCTTATCACTTGTAAGTTGGAATGGGGAGTGGCCATACAAAAGTTCCTCGCAATAAATTTATTTCTAGTATGTCACATATCAACCATGAGGGAACTATACTACTCATCTCTATAGTGTGGAACTTGTCTCCACATTTTCCATCTACTATGGAATGAAACAATAAAATTCATTTCTACCTTATTCCACCACTATGATAAGAAGATTGAATGAGTTCAAAAGTTGGCCAATGATGTTGTCTCTAAGGAATATCATAGGGTTTCTTCATTTCTTGAGAAAAATCTATTCCTTGGATGCCTCAGTCAAGAATAATAATGAAATGGTTGAAATCTATGCTTCCATAGGCATTGAAATTATTTCCCAATTAAAATAGCTTAGGATTAGTGATCGTGCCTCTAAGATGTTTTCAAATCTCTCAAGTCCAAACAAGCAAATGAATAGCTTCAATCCATTAAAATATCACATAGTCATATCTTAAGCTTTTCAAATATATCCTTTGCCTTATTAGACCATTATAAAATTATGTTTGAAGCATAGAAGAATATTTCAAAGACAGAGCATGGATTACAAAATTGTTCTGTTGTGTTGCCTTGAAAGTTAAGCCCTTTAGGTCAAAAACTATGTGGCACCCTTCCTTCCCTTAATGAACTATTTTCTATTATTCAATGCATTGGTAATGATAAAGTGATGGTGGTTGATGGATGTCCATGTGAATTGGATAAATATAATTGGAATTATTTGGGCCTTGATTTAATTTAGGTTATAGAGAAGATTTAAAAATAAATCCTTAGGGGCCATCATTAGTAAATGCAATATTGATTTTATTCCCAAGTCTATTGACCCTAAGCTTATCATTAGTTTCCACCTGATCACTTTACTAAATTTTATAATAAGATCACTATTAAAGCCTTATAATTTTTCCTTTTCCACATCCTTGCTGTAATAATCAAGCTAAAGAAAACAAGGATCCTTAAAATTTGGCACATTTTGACTTATAACATTTTATTTTCGTAAGGAGTGTAGTTGGATTATGTATCTTGATATAGGACCATATTTCTCAAGTTTGATATCTAAAAATATTATGATTTAATCAAATTTTCATTTATCTTTATCGTGCTTCAAGTTTTAGGTTTTGGTAAAATATTTCTCTTAGTGGTTCAAACACTATATTTAAAATCTTAGGTTTGTCTCATCATTAATGATCACAAGAATAATAGTTTATATATTTTTCACTCCATTGGAAAATATTTCCCTCTTTCGCCATATTTATGTGTCTTAGTTGTGGAATCATTTGGTTATTTTCTTGCTCATGGAGTGAACTCCTGGCATATCAATTGAATTATTCTTATTGGTCACTCCTCTTAAATTATTAATGTGGATTTTATAGATGACCCTTTTGTCATGCTTACAAAATAAAAATCCTATTTCAATTAGGTGATTTATAACCTTGATATGTTTTTTAAAGCCTCTAGGTTAATATTGAAATGGGCTAAAACCTAGTTATACATATATAGCATGACTCCCTTACCTGAGTGGCTCCAAAAATATAATGTAAGTAGATCTAAAAATATGAGACATTAGAAATTATTGGTATTCCATTTACATTTGATATATCCCCATGTGTTTTATAATAATATGTAATATAATGAGTCATAAAAAAACACTTACTATATTACAAAGCCTCTTTCTTTCACAAGAAAGTTTTAGGGTTGCACTAAAATTCTTGTAACTAATCATGTCTGTTATTTCTCTTATTAGTATTATTTAAAATCCCCTAATGATAAATTGAAAAAGGCACATAGATATTTTATTTGGTGTAATACTAAGAAAACTTGATGTTTCCATAAAGTATCTTGGGACATTTTTTTCCCTCATTAGGACAAATGAGGAATGCATGTTATTGATATTTAAAGATAGAGCAATACTCTTTGTGCTAAGTGGATTATAGTGAAAACTAAGGAAAAGGAAGTTTTGAAAATTCTCCCAAGACATTGTATTTATATTGGTGCTCCTTATTGAGATAATTATTGTAATAATGTTTGATTGGACACACTTTTGATTACTTTTATCCTTATGGAGATAGAGGTATCCTTTATGGCTAAGAGAATCTATAAATTTTTTGATGTAGTGAAACCTTTTCTAAATGGGTCGATGATGGATTTTACATTGGTATCTCTTTTAATTCCCACAATATCTGGTGGTCCCCTATTATAATTAATTCCAACCTCCCTTTAGCAGATATGTTAGGCATAAAATCTCTTTGAATTTTTAAAAAGGAAATTGCATTGTTTTGGATTTGGTTTCTTCTCATGAACATGTTGGTTCTCAGTTGTACACATCATGAAATCATCATTTCACACTTGAAATAATATGGCAAGCAATGATGTAAAACTCACTAGAATGTTTTTGTATCTAGGGAAGGGTTTTGCATAAAGATTTAGACCGAATGTAGAAAATGATTGAAATGCACCTACATAGGCTATGGTTAGATCCCTACTACTTTTGTCTCTACCTAAATAGAGGTGAGAGGACCCATGGGGTAGATTACTCACATGGAAAGACTTTTCAAATCAATTTCCATGGGGATTTTTGGCAAAAAGAATAAATATCACCAGAGCATTACCATGTTTACACCCTGTAAAGGGTTGTCAAAAGAAATAAATAAATATTATAAGTCATATACAAGATACTAAAGATATATGAAGGGATCAATAAAATATTAATTATATAAAATGTTTAACAATAGGGGATAAATAGAAAAATATAGCACTAGAAATTAAAACACAAACTTCAAACACATTTAAAATATGCAAGATTTTATGAATTTTCAAGGCAAGTAGCACTTATAGTATACATTAGGGTGTGTTATTTGTATGGTAGGAAAGGGTAGGACAAGTTAGATAATTATAAACTATGAGGGTGGCATGTTGGTGGTTTCCCAACAATAGGGTACCTAACATTATTTCATGACTATGTTCCTTTGTAAAGATGCAAAAAAAAAATTCAAATGAAAAACAATGGTAAACACCAAATGATCCTTGAGAGACTAGGATATACACTAAAAATATAATCTCAAATAGTTTCTCATATTAAATTAATGAACTTAGAGTGCCCTTAAAAGGTATTCAACAACACATTTTAAAATATAATTATAAAGAGGGATTTATAAGCTAGGTACATTCTCAAAATGACAACCAATAATGAACACAAACCCAAATATCTAATCAAAAGAACTTGTAAAACATATTATTACATTTCATTAACACCATACAATAAAGAACCACAAATATTTTCCCATGACTTGAAAATAAATATTACAAACATCAACACTTCAAAATGTTACCATGGGGATAAGCATGGTGAGATTGCTCTTTTGATAAGGGAGACACAAACATGTACTCAAAACTTGCTAATGGTTGTATAGATGTAACCACCTTATCAAGGGAGATAATGTTTACACATAGCATTTGATCCCAATTTATTTTTTTTCATAACCTAGACTTAGAGAAAATGGACACTTAAAATAGTGACCTACAACAACCAATAGCTAAAAACCAATTGAATAGAGGAGGATCCCTTTATTTATAAATTTCATTACATTCTTTTCAAATCCATTAATGTGGGTTAAAATTTGAATTTTTTTGAAAAACACCCCTCCATGTTTTGCTAATACGCTCCCAACTGGAAAGACCCTTTGCCATGCTTAGAATCTTCATGTATTTTCAAGGAAAATGATTCTTATAACTACCTCTAAAATAAATTATGAATATTCAAGCCACTTCTTTTGATTTCTTGGCTGGAGATACTTTCTACATAAGTTGGAAAGATAATATTCATTTGAGGAGCCAAAAAAACCATTTATATTTTGTGTAACTTCTTGGAGATGCCCTTGACCACTTGCTTGCACAACTGTAACTCCCTGGATAGGTTCCTTTCCACTTATGCACACCATGAAACAACTTGATCTTATAATGATGGTATGGGAATATTCTAGATCCATGACTACTTGAGAGATCTTATTTGGAGAGGTCCACCTTGGACTTGCAAACTTGTAATATGATTCCATGGAGGAGATTGAATAAACAAAGCAAAATAAAATACAACTTAGGTTATTTTCAACTTTTTACTTTTTAGCTCAAGCTTGTATTTTCACATTTTGAACTTTGCAAATTTACTTTTCAAAAATTTAGTTTTTAGCAATAACTCCATATCTTATAACACAAAAATGCATTATGTTCACCTTTTAACATATTGGGGAGATCTTGGCCCCTTTTGAAAATTTATAATTTATAATTTGTATAGGTGCAATTTGCATAGTTACAATTTGCACAAGTGAAATTTGCATGGTTGTAATTTTCATATTTGTAATTTGAATAGGTGAAATTTGAATGGTTAAAATTTTTACAAGGACCTCATTTTGATTGGTGTTCCCTCATATCAACAACTAGAATGTGTCCACAAGAAGTGCACTTAAATAAATATATTTTCTTATAGATTACAACATCTATGACATTGCATGTACCTTTTAATAAATGTATCTAGAAGTGGATCTCATTTTATAATATCATGAGCACTATTAATAAGAAAAATTATATTTTTTAACCTATGACCTTTGCAACATTACCTTCTTGTGATTTTGTTAAGCTATCATCAATATCTCAGATAGGATCAATGGGATAGTGTAAAAGTTACTTTTTTGTAGAATATCATGTATGAAGTGTGTTCATTATGCCAGTTACCTAGGCATATATACTTGTTATCATTGATACTTTCCCACTCACTCACTTCTTCATGACTTATCTTGTAGGATCTAAAAGTGGGGGTACACATTGCACTTTACACCATATGTTGGTGCAAAATGCATGTCGACCTCCACTCTCTACCAAACTTTTTTTTCCATATTTTAGTGGGGTTTACCATGCCTCCATACACCAATCAAAACTATAGTCAACCATAGACATTCCACCATCTCATTCTACTCTCTTTCATTAGAACCATAAGTGTCAACACACTTTTCACTTTACACATGGCTATATGTAAAGTGCTTATAGGATTCTACCTCCACTTAAACCCTAGTCAACTTACAGTCAAACTTAAAATATCTACCACACTTTTTGACTTATCCAATTATTCTCATGAAATGAAAAACTAGAGGAACACATTGCATGTTGCACCTTATGTTGGTGTAAAGTGTGCATCAACCTCCTTTTTATGCCACACTTCTTTACTTGTTTCCTTCTATGTATAGAATGCAGAACTACAGGGACACATTGTAGGTTACACCTTATGTTGGTGAAAAGTGCACATAAACCTCCCATTTCCACCACACTTCTTTACTTATCTCCTTTTACCTATGAAATGTATAATTACAATAATACATTACATTTTGTACCTTATGTTGGTTCAAAGTGTGCATCAACCTCTCATTTTTTCAACACTTCTCTTTATACCTTTTCCACAAGATCTAGAGCTTTTCAATAATTTTGCACATTGCATTAGTAGAACATGCACATTGGTCTCTACCTTTTGGTATAAGTGCAAAACATATTTTACAATTTTCAAAATTTCCTTTGACATGTGTCTTCCTTGTGAACCTTACACCTATGGATTATAATTTGCATTATTGCATTTAACCATCATAACTTTTTGAAATATAAAGAAACCCTAAAATGTTGCTTGTAGTGTGGTGCAAAATGCATTCCATGCTTCACACGATCTTCATGCAGTCAATAGATGCATCCCCATTAGGACCTTCCATTCTTTTTCATGGGATGTGGAGGTCCATAGGCATATTGCATGTTGCAAATTACTAGGTGCAAATTACACACTAGTCTCCACATTCCACCACCAACATGATTTTATCTTTTGTGGACTTTACACTACCATTTGCACTTAGTTTTGGTGGCTTAGATTCTAGTAGAAATTTTAATATCATTTTACAACTTTCAAATAGTCAATGTGTAGATTGACTTCAAAGCTCCACCAACCCTTTTAGGTATTTACTTTTTACAAACAAGCAATATAACTTTTTTTTTTCACTAACTTTCCATGTGGCAAGGGTTTGCTAATAGTGTGGGTTTGTTAGTGTCTACATATCTCTCCATCAGCACTAAGCAAGTAGTTTCATGTGGCATGATTATGTATGGATAGAATCATATGGTGTAGAATATAGTACCAACATTATCTCTCACTTGGGGATGTACACCCTCTACAAGTGTAAAAATATCCCCAAAACACCAGAATAGGTGACAATATATTAGGCCATGGGGTCAATACCAGAGCAAATTGTCAGTAAATACCCATAAAGTCTCAACAAAACATGATAGACTAACAAAAACATATCATAAGATCTAAAAATGAACACACAACAAATGAAATAGAGAAATAAGTGTACAAATAAGGCCCAAAGTAGAGGGTCAATAAAGTAAGAAAAATACAAAGCAATAAGACACTATAAAATATGGTACATAATTGCAAATAGACTCAATCAAGGAAGTGTTTCAAATGTATACCATTGGTTGATAGCTCCAGTATTTCACCATTCAGATCTATCAAGAAGATAGTATACTCCCCAATCTGACAATCAATGTAATAGTAACCCATCCACAAGGCATCAAACTTACCATGCTTTCCATTCTCCTCATGCCTATTGTCCCAATGTAGAACCAAATGACCTACTTGGAAGGTTTTTGGAGTAACATTTATGTTAAATATTTTCTTTAGGTTCTCCTTGAACTTGAGTTTTATTTCATGATCTTGTCTTTAAATTTCATCAAGCTCAATAATCTGCTTTACCCTACTATCAAAGTGGTAGATCTGCTCATCATCCCCTATTTGCTGCATAAGATGATAGGTAGGTAACTATAAACTCATAGGTATAACTATTTGAGATCCTAAAACAAGTTTAAAAGGGATTCTATCTATAACTCTCTTAGGTGTGATCTTGTCAGCCCATAAAGCAAACTTTAACTATTCACCCCACTTCTTCTTGTTTACTTCCAATGTTCATCTAATGATCTTGAGAAAGTTCTTACTACTAGATTTGACTTGCCCAATCCCTTGAGGATTGTAGTTAGAAACATAGGTCAAATCAATCCCATAGTCTTTTCATAATGCCATTAAAGGTTTGGCTTTGAAACTCATAGCATTGTCAGTAATAATTTTAATAGGCACACTAAATCTACAAATAATCTAATTTACAAAAAAATACATGACTACCTAGGGTGTTGTTTTCTTTTTAATGATTGATTCAACCCATTACATGAAGTAATCAATTGAAACTAGTATACATTTATGTCTAGTGCTTAATGAATCAATGATTTCTCTAATGAAATACATTCCCCATTATCTAAATGGGATTTTGATTATCATAGGATGCAAGAGAAGACAACCTAAATATTTCATCCTCCCAATAAATCACTGACATTTCTTAAACCTTATAACTATCTGAGTAAAATCCTTAAATAGCGATGGCCACCAATAACCAACTCTCAAAATCTTATGATCTATAACTTTAAGTGAAAAATGGCCACCACAAACTCTATTATGGAAGTCTTCAATTAGGACAGTAATCTACTCTTTCAGCACACATCTTAGGAGAACCCCATCTAGATTATTCCATGTTACTTCATCCTTAGTCAAGAGGTATTTTCGGGAGACAAGTTTAACAATTCTCCTTTGATTCTTATCCTAGACATGGGGATAATTTAGATTTGGAAAGTAGTAAAAATGTCTGTATACCATGGAAACACATTAAATTAACTTCAAGAATCATCAAAATTAAAAGCAATAATATTTACCTCAACATATTGATAATTGATCTCAGCCATAAGCTTGGCTAGACCCATCCCACTTACTAAATTAATGGTCTGGATATCCATATCATACTCTTGTATCTTTTTGACCCACCTACACCTCTTACTAGATACTTTAGTTTGAGTTAAAATGTCCTTCACCATGGTGTGCAGAATGTAGGCAATAATATCTAAACTCAAAACATATGTCCTAAACATTTTAATAGCCTTTAAAATATCAAAATCTTATTTATCCATAATAGTAAAGTTTATTTGAGGACCTTGCATAGATTTACTAAAGAAAGCTAAGGGTTGTTCATGACCATTTTATTTTTTTGCAATAGAATAACAATGAGAGTATTATATGATACAAAAGAGAATATCTAGAATGGCTTCATGGAATCAAAATTTTCCAAATTTTGGGTAGACTTTAAATCTCTCTTGATGTCACTGAATTCTTGTATGGCCTTCCCCTCCTATTTGATGGTTTGCTCTTTCTTCAACATGGAGGTAATAGGTAGAGTAATCTCTACAAAATTAGACACAAAACTCCTTACAAAGCTGATAAGCACATAATTAGGCACTTCTTAGGATTACGTAATGTTTTGAACTCCTTACATCTGATAAGCACCTTTTCCAGATGTTCCAAATGCTCTTCTCTAGTTTTGGAGTACACAATAATGCCCACCTAATACACAATAATGAACTGGTTAGTTATCCCTCTAAAAGTGACATCTATAGCTCACTGAAATGCTGCACCAACATTTGTCAACATGAAAGTCATCCTCATATATACATAAGTGCCCCAAGGCATAGTGAACATGGTCTTGGATCTCTCAGATTCCTTTACCATAACTTGGTTGTAACCTAAGAAATAATCCAATGTGGACAACATTTCTGATCTAGTAATACTTTACAATAGGTTGTCCATATTGGGTACGGGATAATTATCCTTTAAATAAGCCTTATTTAAATTCTTGAAATCCACACATAAGTGGATGTCACCATTATTTTTTATTATAGGGAGTAAGTTCACCACCCATGATTAATACCTGATGGGATGAATGATACCACCATCCCTTAGATTCTTTAATTCCTCCCTCATCTTGGTTGCTAAGATGGGTTTAATGGGTCCCTGTTTCTACCTAAAAGGTTTTATATCATGCTACAATGGGATGACATGTTGGACCAAGTCTTCTTTAGATGATTTCAACTCAAAATAATACCACACTAAACAATCTTGGTACTTTATTAATAACAACAGGTAAACTTTTTAATCTGTTGCACTCAAGTGAGTACCCATTAAAACCTTTATTGGATTCTCATGAGAACCCAAATTAAAATCAGTCATGTCTTTTGAAATAAATAAGTCTATCAACTTGGTTCTATCCACTCCATCAAAATATTCTTCTAAATTGACTAGTCCTATTGGAAGAGTGTTTATCTTTAGCTAAATAATGTCTTTTCCAAACAAGGTCTCCATCCCATCACTAACATGAACCATGGATTACAAGTTTATGAGTTGATCATGGAACTCATCCTCATAGTTTAGAAACCTCTTAATCTATTCATCATCATCAAAGACCTACCAATGATTAACATTATCTGGGATTGAAGGCTGACAAGCACCTCTACTTGATACTAACAATGATGGCTCATATTGCAATGTTAAATTGAGCACCTAGCCCTATGATTGTATCAACTTTTTAGTTGAAACCTCTACGATGATAACATAAATTGAATGCATCCAATAATTCAAATATATCTTAAACAACATTCCAATATTATTTTTACCTTCTATTTTTAAGGTAAAATCACTGTAGACATTCTTTACCACCAAATCAGAATCATTCTTGACAATAAGACATTTAGTTCTATATTCACAGTCAATTCATAAACCAAGAAAGAGTGCCTCATACTTAGTAGTATTATTCATGTACATAAAATAAATCTAAAAATAAAACATAAAACATTTATAAGTATGGATATAGAAGACAACCCCAGCTCCATTTCAAAGATTGGAGCAAGCCTTGTCAAAGCACATCTTCCAAACTACACCTTTTTCAGGCTCAACATCAAGAATAGTAGGTTGTTCATTAATATCAACATTCTTAATAAAGTTTCAAAATTCAACATCTATTTACATCACTTCATTGAGAGCATGCTTTGGATCTTCAATCACATGTAACATCTTTGGCTCTCTATAAAGTGTGATCATCTTACCCTCCAAAGGAATGGTGACATAGGAAAGGTCCATCTACATACTTCTTCCCATTCTATCAGCCCTTTTATGTGACAAAAAAATCCCCTACTTAGGTAGATAGTCTACAACTACAACATTAATGTTCAATTACTTTCCTAGATGTACCACCAATTGTACCTCCAACACCTTGCCTTGTCCAACAACTAAAACCTCTCATGAGTCCATGGTATAACACTTATCATGATCATATGTAGTCTTCACTCCAAGATCATTGAGGATACACAAGGGCATCACATTGCAATAATAAATAAAATCAAACATTTAGTTTTGAACAACCAAACCATTGATCAATAGAGATGTATAAAATGAATCTAGATTTAATTAACTCTCTACAAGCACAGTCCCAAAATAGACCCCTAGAGTGGGTTCAACAACCTATTTTGATTATTTATCTTCTTTCAAGAGTACTTGGGGGTAACTCTACTTCCTTCAAGACTAACCTTTCACCAAATTATAAATATTCAAAGGCCCTCTTCCTATGTTCAGGTATTCATTAGAATTCAATAAGTGGCATGGTGATTTTTAGCTGATTCAACACTTGGTCCATATCACATACGTTATATTGTGGAAGAGGAGTATTAGGTGGAAAGGTGACAACACCTTAAAATATAATATAATCATTCAAGATCTAAAGTGGATTAGGTTGGGATAAATTAACATTTTTAGTGACAGCCTTTAAGGAAGGGTTTTTCTTTAGCTCATTTGTACCCTTAGGGATACAAGATAATATAGGCATTATATTCCTCTTATTAGGATCACCTCTGGGATTATCATCTTGGGTTATAAGTGATATCTTGGAAGCTTCTGGAACTGCATATATATATTTGCTTTCTTGCTTGCATTCCCTTCCTTTGAATTTTTAAGGGCATCGCCTTGAAGAGCAACACATGCTTGCCTACTTCTCAATTTGTAATCCTTATTTTGGGTGGCTACTACATTAATTAACATCTATCTATCCACAACAGATGAAATTCCCCCAAGATATTTATTAATCATAATAGAGCATAAGAGATCAAAATCATAGATGAGCAATTCATGTGCTTGTGGTACATTAACATCACAAGCAATGCCAAAAGTTGGGACACTCTCCATTTTAATAGAACTCCAAAATTGATCAACCATAGTATCATCCAACAATTCCATGGAGGCAATAAATTATTTTTTAGGACTTTGATGATCTAAAAAATAAATCTCATAGTCAGCTGATGCATATTTAAGTTCATCTAGATCTTCATCAACCTGTTCAATAGTATCACATGGAGGGTGTGGGAGGAAGCACTTGTCACACAAATCAATGTCTAAATCAAAATTTATGGAATTTACCTTGTCATTTAAAGGATTAGGTACTTCATTTCCATCCCCTCTATTCTTACTCATTTCCCCTCTATCTTCAAGTTCAATCCTCTTCCCTCTATCATTATCTCTAATGTGGAAAGTAGGCCACCTTTGTGCTTGATGTCAATTATCATCTTGGTCCCTATGACTCATGATTGGTTCAATGAGATGTTCAAGAGCAAGTGGTAAAGGGATATGAGGAGGTGAATGAGGTGGACTTGGTGGATCAAACCTGGGAGGGGATTCAACTGTTTGATAAGGAAATGGAAAATAAATAGGTCTATGTGTTATAGAATTAGTAGAAGAGGTATGATAGTACTAGAAAATGGGGAGTTGAATAAAAAATCAATATTATAATAATATTGGTAGTCTAAATATTCTTTGTTTTTTTAACTTTACCCTTCAATAGGGCTCTCAACTTGTCTCTGTCTTCCATGTCACAAACTTAGGGGTGAGACAATCCTTTTAGATGAGTCACCTTTCAAGGATGATCTCAATCCTTCCAGATTTACAAACAAGAAAGAACAATTAAATATGAAATGAAGATATTTAAAATAGACACTGATATTCCTTGAAATTAGATGATAAAATTGGAGTCACCACTAGATTCAAAATTCTATAATATAACATTTCATAAACTAGTTGTGATACATGCTAAAAACATACTTTAAATAGTCTAATGATAAGATAATAACATAAAGACACTAAAATTTCTAGAATTATGTTCAAAATGGAAAAGACATATTCTAACATGTAATACTAATATCTCTATGTAATAAATACAACAAAAGTCAAATTCTCAAATATCTCAAATCTTGGTACATCCCCAGTAGAGTGTTGTGACATTGACCCACCAAAGATAATCAAATGTAACACATATAAGTAAAGAAATTGATAATAAAAATTACTTATATCCCTATGCAAGAGTCTCTAGTAACATAATGACTAAGGTTCTTAGCTTCTCCTTGAAAATGGTGCCAAAAGTGTGTTGGTTCCCAGTTGTACACCTTGTGTTAGAATGTCATTGTAATTAGGGAGGGGTTCTGTATCAGGATTTAGACCAAATGTAGAAAATGACTAAGAGGTACCAAAAGAGGGTATGTTTATCTCTGTGTTACTTTTGTCTCTACCTAAACAAAGGTGAGAATAACTATGGGGTAGCTCACTCACATGGAGAGACTTTACAATTCAATCTCCATATGGATTTTTGGTATAAGGAGTAGATATGACTAGAGCATAACTAAGTTTACACACTTAACCAATAAAGGATTGTCACAAAAAATTCATAAATGTTCTAAATCATATCCAAGCTACTAAAGATATATGAAGGTATGACTACAATATTCATTCTATAAAATATACAACAAAGGGGCTGAACAAAAAACTATAGTGTTAGAAATTAAAGCACAAACTACAAACACATTTCAAATATGAAAGATCTTATTCATTTGCAAGGAAAGTAAAACTATAGTATGCAATAGGGTATGTTATTTTTAGGGTAGGAAAGGGTAGGAAAAATTAGATAATTATAAAGAAGGAGGGTGGCATGTTAGTCATTCCCCAATAGTAGGGTATGTAGCAGTCTTTCATTACAATGTTCCTTATTAAAGATGTAGAAAAAACTTCAAATACAAAATAGTGGAAAACACCAAATGATCTTTAATATACTAGGACA
This sequence comes from Torreya grandis, assembly GCA_037957365.1. Classification (NCBI taxonomy): domain Eukaryota; kingdom Viridiplantae; phylum Streptophyta; class Pinopsida; order Cupressales; family Taxaceae; genus Torreya; species Torreya grandis. The sequence continues at coordinate 885,204 of JARHVA010006318.1, forward strand.
TACACTAAAACTAGAATCTTAAATACTTTATCCTTTTAAATTCATGAACCCAGGGTGCACTTAAAAGTTATTCAATAACACATTTAAAAATACAACTATAGAGAGGGATTTATAGTATAGGTACAATTTCAAAATGATAACCAATAATGAACACAAAAACAAATATCCAATCAATATAACTTGTAAAACATATTATTGCATTTCATTATCAAGCTATAATAAAGAACCACAAATATTTTCCAATGACATTAAAATAAATTACAAACATCAACACCTCAAAATACTGCCATGGTGACAATTATGGTGAGATTTCTCTTTTGACAATGGACACACAAACATGATCTAATATTTTCCTAATGGCTACAAATATGAAATCACCATATTAAGGGAGATAAGATCTATACATAGCAGTCAATCATAGATTTTTTTTTGTAGAACTTAGACTTAGGGAAAATAGACACATAAAATAGTGACATATAACAACTAACAACCACTAACCATTTGAATAGAGAAAAAGCCCTTTATATTTACATTTATTTCCCCTTCTTCTCAAATCCCAAAATGAGCTTTACAAGTTGTAAATGTGTAAAACACCCCTCCAAGTTCTACCAAGATTCTCCTAGCTATAAAAACACTTTGTCATGCCTAGAATCTTCATGTATTTTAAAGGGAAAATGATTTCTCTAACTACCTCTACAAGAAATGATGAAGATTTAAATCACCTCCTTTGATTTCTTAGTTAGAGATGTTTTCTACATGAGATATAAAGAGAATATTCATTTGAGGAGCTAAACAAACCATTTATATTTGATGTAATTGCCTAGAGATGCCCTTGACCACTTGCTTACATCGTTGAAACTCCCTAGACATCAACACTTCCTCTTATGCATCGCATGGAACAACCTGATCTTGTAATGATGGCATGCAAATATTCTTGATTCATGGTTACTCGAGATATCTTATTTAAAGTGGTCGAGCTTGGAATTACAAACCTAAAATATCCTTCCATGGAGGAGTTTTGACAAACAAATCAAATGAAAATACAACTTAGGTTATTTTCAACTTTTTACTTTTTGGCTCCAACCTATATTTTCACATTTTAAACTTTGCACCTTTACTTTTTTTAAATTTGATATTTAGGGATAACTTTATATCCTATAATTCATAAATGAATTATTTTAACCTTTTGGGCAAATCTTGGTCCCTTTTACAATTTTCATGGTTGCAATTTCCATGGATGAAATTTGCATAGGGGCAATTTTCATGGGTGAAATTTGCACCAGGACCCCATGTTAATTGGCATTCTATCATATCAATAGCTAGAATGTGTTCACATATTGCACACCTCAAAGTGATCATTTGGCTTTTTTAGAAATAAAGATCTTTGCTACTAGATTTCCACATCCATGGTGCTAAATATGCCTTTTAATAAAAATCTCTAAAAGTGTTACTCATTTACTAATATCATGAGAACCATTAACAAGAGAAATTCCATTTTTACATCTATGATCTATATAACATTAAATTCATGTGATTTTATGAATCTATCATCAATATCTTAGATATGATTAATGATATATGTACAAAATTTAATTTTTTTATAGAATATCATGCATGAAGCATGTTCATCATGCCAACTAGTTGGGCATGTGTAATTTTTATCATTTAGAATTTCCTGCTCACTCATTTATTCATGCCTTTTCCTACAAGATTTGGAAGTGTGGGTGCGCATTGCACTTTATATCATATGTTTGTGAAAAATACACGTCATCCTCCACTCTCTGCCAAACTTATTTTAGCATCTTTTGATGGGGTTTATTATGCCTTCGTACACCATTCAAAATTGCAATCAATTGTGGTCCATCCAACATCCCCTTCTACTTTCTTTTATAGAATCTAAAAGTTCCATTGCACTTTGTAATTTACATGTAGATAGGCGTAAAGTGATTATAGTATTTTACCTTCAAGTAGCTCCTAATCAACGTACAATAAATCTTAAAATATCTACCATGCTTCTTTACTTTTCTCCTTCTACCCATGCAATGCAAAACTATAGGAATACATTGAATGTTGCACCTTATGTTGGTACAAAGTGTGCATCAGTCTCCTATTTATGCCACACTTCTTTACTTGTCTCCTTCTACCCATGGAATGTGGAACTATAAAAACACATCGCACATTACACCTTATGTTGGTGAAAAGTGTATTTTAGCCTCTGATTTCTGCCACACTTATTCACTTGTCTCTTTCTACTTGTGAAATACAAAACTATAGAGACACATTGAACATTACACCTTGTGTTGGTTCAAAGTGCACATCAACCTCCTATTTTTTCCACACTTCTTTACTTGTCTACTTATGCCCATGGAATGCGGAACTATAAGAACACATTGCACATTACACCTTATGTTGGTGCTAAGTGTATTTTAGCCTCCCATTTCTACCACACTTATTCACTTTTCTCCTTCTACTCATGAAATGCAAAACTCAAGAAATAAATTGAACATTACACCTTGTGTTGGTGAAAATCACACATTGGTTTCTTCCTTCCACTAGAAATGCCAAACATCTTTTACAATTTAAAAAATTACCTTTGACATGTTTCTTCCTCATGGACCTTCTACCTACAGATTGTAATTTGCATTATTGCATTCAACCATCATACCATTGCAGAATCTAGAGGGGCCCTAGCATTTTTCATGTAGTTTGGTGCAAAATGCACTCCATTCTTCACGTGGTCTTCATGTAGTCAATATATGCATCCCTATTTGGCCCTTCCATTCTCTTTCATAGGATGTGAATGTCTATAGGCACATTACACGAGGCACATTACTAGGTGAAAATTGCACACTAGTCTCTACATTCTGCCACCAACATGCTTTTATTTTCCATGGACTTTACACCACCATTTGCACTTACTTTTGGTGGCTTAGATTTTAGCAGAACTCTTAGTACCATTTTGCAAGTTTCAAATAGTCAAAATGTAGATTGACTTCAAAGATCCACCAGCCCTTCCATGCATTTCCATTTGGCAAGCAAGAAATCTAACTTTTTTTATTCACTGACTTTCCATGTGGCAAGGGTTTGCGAATAGCATGGGTTTTTTGGTGTCTATGTGTCTCTCCATTAGCACCATATGGGAAGTTTCATGTGGCACGACTATGTATGGAGAGTATCATATGGTGTAGAATATATAACCAATAAAATGGACATAATGGCATTCTCTGAATACCAAATATAAGTTGCTAAATTAAAACTTGCCTCATATTTTACATATTTGGGAGTGGATTCCCAATGTCATGCTTCATAAGATGGATCTAAAACCTTAACTTTCCTTGATGAAGAATTGAGAGTGCAATTGCAATATTGCCTTCATAATTTACTCTCTTAGACTCATCTATTAGATCATGAGCTTCTATTTTCATTGCCTATGTGTAAGCTCAATAAGATATGGAATTTGAATTCCTCTACTAAAGCATGGCTTACCATACTTGATAAGATTTGGAATGCCAAGCTTGATCCCAAATTACCTCATTTTCTCTAGTTTTTTGTTCACTAAGCTCTTCATCTAGGGAAACATCTTGAAAACATTAGGATTTCTAACCCCAATTTTCCATCTTGATTTTGACCTAAAAGATTTAGGCACCTTTTTTGGACTTATCTAAGAGCCCAAATTAATTAACAATGGATTCATAAGATATGCCAACCTTATTATTTCAATCCTCTTAATTGGTGCATCACATTGTTTGGGGATAATGCCTCACGGCCTCTATACATTATATTTCTATGGAGGTTTTTAAGAGCTACAATATTGTTGTAGTTATGGATGTTTAGAAATTCAACTATTTTTAAAATGAAGAGTTTGCTATGCAATTCTTGGCTAATGATAAAGTTATTGTTATTTCTTTATATTTTTTATGTATGAAAGCTTAGGTAAAGAATTCAGCTCTTGAGTTTTAACATTTACAAGAACTCCTCAACCTCTAAGGAATTGCTCCTTATAACAACTTATGTTCCTCCCAACAAACCGTTGCATGACACTCCTCTAATGGTACGCCAACATTGGAAGATATGTTTCCTATAACTGACTCTCTTTCCCTCCTCCTTGGTAGGGGGGATAGAATTTGCCGTCATGCAAAAATTATTTTATTATCCCATCTTAATGGAATTTGCTTGTGTATGGTGGTGAACTAATGGGGTATTATGTGTCCCCTCCATTTGGATGGGTAATTACAATATCTCTTGATACTTTTGAGACAATTTAGGATAGGTAGTTAGTACTTGATCCTCCTTTGACTAAACCCTCTTCATGGGGTGTTCAACTAGTCAAGGATAATCCATTGTTGCCTTCTTTTACGGCTACAACATGTGGCAACTTTCTTATTTTATAATGCTCTGATGATCCTTTTGGATGGCAATTTTGTTGTTTAGAATTGTGCTTTTTCTAGTATGGAGATCAAGCCATGAATAGAAACTAACCACCTAATTGTTGTAACTATTTATGTATTATATTTTTTTGTGATTAATAGATATATAGATGAGTTCTAATAAAAATAACGAAATATTGGAATAGAATGTATAGAAACTTGTAAACTAACAATCACAAAATTTACTATAAATTTAAGTTGCTTAATGATGAAGAACTTATACTTTTAAAAAATAAGTTAAAAATTTGAAATTTGAAAAAAATAAAATATATAAACCTTATATTTTAAATACAAATAAAATCCTCCCATTTATTAAAAGCACAAAATGGTCGCATAAACCATAAATAAATAAAACACCCAACATTCGTATGCCTTTAAAAAGGACTTTCTTTTTCCTTCCCTTTTCATTATATATCAAGGACTTTAATTTTCTTTTCATATATATATCGTAGAAAAAATTCGCTGCCGCGTACCGCATTGATAGTAATTGAAGGTGTTCTTTTATAAAAAAAATATTAATGGCTATCAAAAAGTTGGCCTTCACGCGTACACAAAAGTGATACACTACCTTATTCTACTCTACTGGTTGAATGGATTTTTGCAAACATCTTATCAAAAATCCTGGATAAATACTTATTTACAAACACCAAAAGCAAATTACCAAATAGTTCATCGCCAACTCGACGATTTTAGCTAATACAAAATTTAGAAAGTGAAACAATAATCTGTCACTGTCGTGATACGCTTTTTAATGTATAATGGACAAATTAATCTGTAGCTTGCAAAACACATATATCAGATGGGACAACCAGATCCGGCTAGTGGGAATGTCAGTAACATTCATTGCACTGGGTGTGGAGGACGTGCAAGAAAACTATAAAACTACATCTTCTCAAAGCTGCTTGTTTATTTCTACACGTTGAGACTCAAGAATGGCGTCCCGTTGGAAGATTGTGTGCTAAATTCTGTTGGTTATTATATTTGCATGAAGCTTGCTTTGGGCCGCGAACTCTGATACGGTGGCCAAAGAAAAGTATGGTGGTCGGGGTGGCGGTTATGGCAATAGTGGCCAGGGAGGTGGTTACGGTGGCGGTAGAGGACATGATGATCTGGGTCGTGGCTTTGGTGGTGGTGGTTACGGCGGTGCTGGCCAGGGACGCAGTTGCGGTGGCAGTGGAGTAAGTAATTGTGATTATTCATTGTTAATTATGGGTTTTGGGACCAAAAGTCGATTCAAAAACTTACCAGAAGTAAAAAATGAAAACAAACATAGCAAAAATCCAAAATGAAAACCGTGTATCGTCATTTTGCTGTCCAATTATCATGATATTTCATGCATTGATGTTTACATTCTATTTATTCCATTTTGTGTGTTTAGAATGTCTGAAACTAGTTGATATTTACCACGTTTGTCGATGTTTATCATGTCAGGTTTGTAGGGTTTGATTCATGGATTCATTGCCCAAAGTTACCAAGATTTATACCTCACCCATAGTTTGATGTTTCCATTCGACAATTTGCTTGTTTGTGAAGCTTCCCATTTTATCGTGATTTTTTTTTTTTTTTTTTCAATCTACATCTAATTTTTATTCATAACTAGAATCGTGATTTTTTATTTATCTGTGTTTTGGTTTTTGCTTGCTTTCGTAAATGTACACATGCCGTGCCCTAGCGTCAGATATGAGTGTTTTCCTTGGGCACAACTTCGAACTCTTCGTCATTTGGTTGGGTCGTAACTATCTGCCCTAGCTGTTTTATAGTAGTTTACATCTTGTCCTTTGGTTTGGCATAATTATGGATGTTCAAAGCCTTCACTGCACAAAGTAAATATACAAAAGACAATAGTTTTAAATTAAGAGTATCTGATATATTATAAGAAACAGAATGGACACTAAATAATTATTCTTCCGAATTGCATACATAAGTGCACACTAAAGAATTTAGAACCGTGCTTATTCACTAGAGCATACAGTCATGACACACATATGTTTATTGTTCATCATTTGGTTTGGCATAAGTATGTCAAAAACATATTAATAATTATTATTTTCAAATAAGTATTTAGTGTATTTTCTGAGTTTGGTATAAGTAATTGTCAAATAATTGTTAAGTTAAATGTTTTGACTGTCACATAATTGTCAAGTACAAGTTTTTATACTATAACTAAAACAAAGGGTAAATTTCCCTTAACTAAGTAAACTTGTCCATAATTTTCAATTCTTTTTATCAATATCAAAGTGTTTTTATTTTTGACAATTTAACAATGATTATTAAATAGTAAATTTATTCTGTCTATTATATTTTATTTACATTTTTCACTATTAAATTGTTAAATCATAAGTCTGAATAGAGAGTAAAATCACACTTTAAAAAAAATATGTATAGTTTTAAGTTATTTTAAAAATTTCAAGATTGGACTATTTTATTTTGGACAATTTAACGAGGACTACAAAATAATAAGTTTGACTCCATCAATTTTATTTCCTTTTAAAATTATTTTATGTGTGTAATATTGAATGGAGTTTAAAAAAATTTAATTAACTTTAATTATTTTTTTTTTTTTTTGTTATTTCATTTATTTAAAATAATTATTGGTTGCACATTTTTTTAAAAATGGTTTGGTTTTGTTTTAAAATATTTCTACGGCAAAACTTAAAACAAATCATGAATACTTCTCATTGTATATTGTTTTGTTTAAGTGAATTCACCAACAAAATTTTATCATTGGCAAAATTGTATATAGATGTTTTATTTCTGCTAAAAATGAATCGATATCTTCAATCATGTTGGTAATGGATTACAATTTGTGATCCTATGTGCATTCACATTTTTACATGGATATTTTCAAAAGTAACCTTATCCAATATTCA
>JARHVA010006318.1:897500-944936 GCA_037957365.1 Torreya grandis
TAAATATTTATATGGATCATGTGGATTACGTTTAATTATTTTTAATAATATATTTTATATCAATATAATGAGATAATTTATCTAGACATTAGTGTGGTCTAGAACATCAAACTAGGAATTCATAGTTTTTCTATGTTTTCATGTTAACGATTTATGGTTGAGTCTAGAATTTATTCAAAATAAAGAATAAATAAAATTACCCATTAGATTTATAAAAACCACAAATAGGGTAATATAATAGTAGTGAGAGACTGGAATTAAAAAAATCAACAAAAATAAAAAATAATTTATTCCAGAGTAGACCACAAGATAAAGAAATTAAGATATTATTCATGCATTTATTATGGCCCTTTATATTAAAATTCGTAAAATAAATATAAGTATATAGATTAAGAATTAACAAACCAATTAACTAGATAAAATATAACTTAAAAAAAGTAGCAGAGATAGATGAACCATGGACACACATGGTGGAAAATTTGTTTTATAACACCTTAAACTCATTTGTCTTCCATTTGGATATATTTTGTTGAACAAGTTTCAAAATAGAGAAATTAGAATTCGTAGATATGCAACAAGGAAAAATTATTTAAAAAAATCCAAATTTATTCTACATACTATTGGTTGAATGTGGCTTAATAAAAAGTGGTATACAACTTTTATAGGGGAAAGGCACCTAGGGGATTTTGTAATGCAAAGATGGGGATCCCTAAAATAGGTTCACTATGAAATTAATTTATAGAGATAATACATGATGGTTTGGGTGTATAAATGGAATAATAAATAAATAAATAGAATAAAAATACATGATAATAAAAAGATTAGAAGAGATAATAAAAAGTAGATGTCAGGAAAACCCATGGGAAGGAATAAAGGAAATAAGTCAATAGAAGATAGATTAAAAGGAAAAAGTATGAAATGAAGATGAGAAATATATAAGAATTAATGGTATTACAATTAGAGAAATTTTTGTAAAACAAAATCATAAAAATAAATTGGGAAGAGGAGAAAGATTGATACATTTAATCTCTAAAATAAGTAATACAATAATAATATTATTTGAGGATTTTATGCAGCAAGGTTAATATAAATTATAAGAAAGACAGAAAGAAGAATCAAGAATCACATAAAATTTAGAGTTATCACTAGTCAAACCTAAAGCAACTATGGGAAATAGATCATAAGTTGATGCAAGAATCACACATTGGGAACATGAAAATAATATAATAATCAAACAAATAAATCAAACCCATGATAATAACACTAGATTAAATACTCAAAAGATAATACTTTGAAGTAGAAGGATGGTGCATATATTTGACAAATATAATAACAAGAACTTGGACATAGTAATAACAAATAAGGAGGAAACTAAGGAAATAGAAGAATAAACACAAAATATAGAAGGAGAAATGAGTAATATAAAATATGAATAATTAGATCTATAAAAATCAATATAATAGATAATAATTAAAGTTATAAGAGACAATGAGTGGGGAAACAAAACTAGAATAAGGATATAGTATAATATAGTAAATGGATGAATAATAAGGAATTGAAGAAGAAATGTTAGTTAGGGATAATGAGGAAGGATATAAATGTATTTAATAAATTGAGATACCAAATGATGTGACCTCCAACCCTGATACAAAAGAGATTATTTGAGGAAATGAACTAAAAACTTATTACATAAAACATAGTTGTGAGGATTTAATAGTAATGGAATTTATAGAATTACTAGGTGTAAAAAAATCTTAAATTTAATTACATAGAGATTAAAAAAGGAAACAAAAGCATAGATAAATATAATATTTTTATAACCTGAGGGTAAACACTTTTGAGACTCAAGATAAGAATTAGCGAATGTTTGGAATCCCTTGCACAACTTATTATAAGATATTCATAGCTAGATAAAATACTAACATGAAAAATGGAACAAAAAGAAATAACCATCTTCAATGGCAAAACAAAACATAGAAAAATATATGTAAACCTTATACAACAATTTTCCCTAGCAATCAACAAATAAAGAAATAGAGGAAAATAGGGAAACATAATACCCCTAAAAAGGAAAATAAAATAGGCAAATAGAAATACTTTCCATAAAAGGAAAATAAATTAAAGAGAAAAAATAACATGCTACAAAGCCACAAACTAGTAACAATCAATAAACAAGTGGAAATTAAAATTCTAATAAAAGATGTTCCATAAAAATACCATGTTTTTTTGGGACTATAAAGACATAGATTCCCATCTATTTCCATTATATTCATATTGGTCAATCCATAATATAATATATTATCAAGTAAAGTTATTAGATTTTTTTGGAACATTGAATGATGAGACACTAAAATGGTGCATTAAAATTAGCCTTACACATAAAAAGACACATAAAGACATACAAGATGCATTTAAGAATGAATTTTACTATCCAGATACATATACAATAAGTGTTAATAAGATTAATGGGCTCATTCAAGGGGATAAATAATTAGTAAAATAACTTGTGAATGTTTCAAATAAGTAGGAAGGAATATAATAGATCTATTAAGAGAACAACAAAAGATAGAGTGGTTTATATATCTACTCTTGACATGCTCAATAGCTAGTGCTATAAATTTAAAGTAATTCAAAACATTCACTGAATAATTGGATATGATAGACTATTTAGAAGAATAAATGTGTAGAGAGGGAAAAAATAAGATCATGTAGACATGTATCCAAAATTAAAAAAACTAGAGCATGAGCTAATATAGCTAAAATTGTGGTATTAAAATAATATTAAGCCTAAGATAAACACATCATTCTATAGCTCAACCACAATACCTAAGATCTATTACACACTCTATTGTGAATGAATACATAATAAAATTAAATGCTCATGTGCTGAGAAAGCTAGGAGAGTTATAACAACATAAACCCAACCAATTAGAATGATGCCATCAATTTGACATCTATTTTAAAGGAAAAATTATACTATATAATTTTTAGGTTCTATGATTACAACTCTTAACATATGTGTATTCTAATGGATGTATCTATAACCATGTATCAATTAATATAATGAATGATGTGTTGGTCATTCAACCATTATGAACAACCCTATCCTAATGTAGAATCCTTAAAATATTTAAAAGAGGAAAATTCAAGAGTGGTAGTGACATCTAATTAAACAAAAATACCCAATCCATAAATTTTGATAATAAATATTTATCTCAAATAACCTGTATATTCATGATATCATCCACCACTAGCACCTCCTATGATACACCCCGTAGAGCCAAACATTAATACTTATCAAGGAGGTTATCAAGTGAATAACTACAATCTAAGATACCATGGGGATAATTATGGAGGTTATTAGGGAAATAAATCCATACACAAATACCAAAAAGGATATCAATGTAATAAGTATAGTCCATGATTTCTCAAAAAATAAAAAGAAGGGTAAAAATGAAATAATTATTAAGGTAGAGGCCAAGGATGCCAATGTTATCCATGAAATAAATGTCAAGGATATTTTGAATATCAAGGAGAGAAATATCGAAATTACCAAGGACCCCCTACTTACTATAAGTGTGGAAAAGAGGGATGCTTAACATGAAACTGTATTTCACCATAATATAAATAGTGTGCATTTTTTCATGAATGAGACACACATGATCTATATAAATTTCCTAAATTTAAGAATATCTTTAATAATTAAAAAAAATCTTCCCTTACTGATGCCACCAAAGGCACCCAATACTTGAAAATAGTGTTATAGGGAAATAAATAATTAAAGAAATTAATATATCAACTCTAAGCATCCCAATAAATTGGGATTATGTCATAAAAAATGGAATAATTAGGATAACATAAGAATAATAAAACTCTAAAATTAGGTACTCACAAAGTAATGACTAATGGAAGAAACAAAGTAGCAACCTAATGTGGAGAAAAAACTATATTTTAGTCCAATTGGGAGGACATATCAAGTGATGATTGTGACATTTTAAAATATCATAATATAAAAACTCATGTTAAAATAGTGACATTATAAAATAATAATATAAAGATAGCAATAAAAAAATCAAATTTCAAGAAGAATAAATAATGAGTCTAAAAAATAGCACAACTAATAAATGAATAATATCTATTAGACAAATTACATCAAGTTTTCAAATAATCAAATAAATAATTATGCACACAACATGTCTTCTGAAATGAAAAGACCAAAACTGAAATGAAATATGAATTTAAAACAAAAATAATATGGAATAATTTTATTTTATAACTACACATAAAATTAGATTATCATATTTTCATAAAATCATTTCTATATTTGGGGATAAATGTCAATGTAATGTCAAAAGGACATGGAAAGTATTAGTAAAACCTAGTCTATACCCTTTAAATTATTATATTATAATGTTATATGAAAATATGAAATAACCATTAAGGGTGTTAAAATAAATAGGGGTAATCCTTATGGGGATATCTTAAATAATTTAATTTGATGTGATGTGATTTTCTTCTAAAAACACATCATATTCTCTCCAATTAGCTCTAAGGTGGTTTTTAGATTGTAATATTATATTAAAATATGAATATGAGGTCATAAACTTTGAAAGAAACATTATCATGGTACTATTACATTAGAGACCAACATGATTGATGCCTAAATAGAATCTTTAGGGGAAAATAAAAACACTAATGATGATTTTAATGATATATAAGGAATATATCAAATGTAAAAGGTATTGCACTTATAGAAAGTGTTTGAAACAAATGAAGAATGATAAATCACATTAGAATATGAAGAACTATATTTATATATAAAATAAGATATTTAAGCAAGGTTGTATGACACCCTAGAAATAAGGGTCTATAAAATATTATCTCTAACAATATTTTTATGGAAATAGAATCATATTATTGATCAAGAAGACAATGAATAAGAATAACATCTTACAAAAGAAGATGAATTCAAATAATATTCCATGAAATATGATAAAAAGAATATATTACAGGCCATCAATTCTACATCCATTTTAAAGGACAAATTATACTATATAATTTTTGGGCTCTATGATTACCACCCTTAAAATATGGGTATTATAATGGAAGTATCTATAACCATGTATCAATTAATATAATACATAATGTGTGAGTCATTCAGCCATTATGGATAACCCTATCCTGATGTAGAATCCTTAGAAGATTTAGAAGAGGAAAACACAAGAGTAGTAGTAGCATCCAATAAAACAAAAATACATAATCCAAAAATTATGACAATATATTTTTATATCAATTAACATTTATAGTCATAATATCATCCACCACTAACACCCCCCAAGTCAAGCTTTAATAATTATGAAGGAGGATATCAAGTGAATAACTACAAGCTAAGATACCATTGGGAAAATTGAGGGAATTAGTAGGGAAATAAATGCATACCCATATACCAAAAAGGATATCAATGTAATAAATATAATCCATGATTTATCAAAAGATACAAAGAAGGGTAACAATGAAACAATTATTAAGGTAGAGGCTAAGCATACCAAGGGTATCCATGAAATAAATGTCAAAGATATTTTTGATATCGAGGAGAGAAATATGGAAATTACCAAGGACCCCATACCTACTATAAGTGTGGAAAAGAGGGACACTTAAAATGAAACTCTATTTCACCAAAATAAAGATAGTGTGCATGTTTTCATGAATGAGACACACAAGATCTATATACATGTCATAAAGTTAGGAAATTATTTAATAATTAAAAAAATAGATTCCCTTATTGATACCACCAAAGTCACCAAACACTTGAAGATAGTGTTATAGGAAAATAAATAATTAGAAAAATTAAAATGTCAACTTAGAACTTCTAAACAAGTTTGGATTATGTCATTAAAAATTTAAAAAAAAGAATAATTAGGGGTTCATAACATTAATAAAACTATAAAATTAGGTACTCACAAACCAGAAAATAATGAAAGAACTAATGTAACAACACAATGTGGAGAAAAAAAACTAGATATGAGTCCCATTTAGAGGACATATCATGTGACAATTATGAAATTTTAAAATATCCTAATATAAAGGCTCATGTTAAAATAGTAAATTTGAGTAACATTTTAACTTAAGAATCATAGAAAAGAGAGGGAAAAAAATTAATCCATTTTCAAGAAGAAAAAATGAGTCTAAAAACATAGAACAACTAATAAATGAATAATAACTATTGGACAAACTCCTATAAGTTTTCAAATAATTGAATAAATAATAATGAAAATATCGTGCCTACTTAAATGAAAATACTAGAACTAAAATGAAATATAGCCTGGAATAATTTCATGGTCTAACTACACATAAAGGTAGATGATTGCATTTTCACAAAATCATTTCTATATTTCGGGGTAAACATTAATTTAATGTCAAAAGGACATGGAAAGTATTAGGAAAACTTAGTTTATAGCCTATAAACTATTATATTATAATGGAAGATGAAAATATGAAAGAACTATAAAGGGTGTTAAAATAAATAGAGGCACACCTTGTGGGGATATATAAAATAATTTAATTTTATATCATGTAATTTTCTTCCAAAAACCCATCATATTCTCTCAAATTATCTCTAAGGTGGTTTATAGATTGTAATTTTATATTCAAATATGAAGACAAGGGTATGATATTTGAAATACACATTATTGTGGTACTATTCCATTAGAGACCAACATGAGTGATGCCTAGATAGAAGCTTTATGTGATAACAAAGACACTAATGATGATTTCAATTATCTACAAGGAATATATGAAATAAAAAAGGTCTTGCAGTTATATAAATAGTTTAAAACAAATGAAGAATGGGAAATTATAGTAGAATATGATAAACTATATTTAGATACAAAAGAAGACATTAAAGCATGGTTGTATGACACCCTAAAACCAAGGGTTTATAGAATATTATCTCTAATAAAATTTCTATATAAATAAATTCATATTTCTGACCAAGAAAATAATGAAGAAGAATAACATTTTATAAAAGAAGGCAAATTTGAATAATATTCCATGAAATATGATGAAAAGGATAGATTATATGATATCATAAAAACCTAGGAGAATGATGTAAATACAGTATCATTTAAAAAATAAAAACATATTGAGCACACCACACAATATATGAAAAACATCAGAAAATAGATAAGCTATACTACCGAAAAAGATGAAATACCACACTAAAAAAAATTACTTCCATCACAAATAAAAAATCATATACAAAAATAAAACAAAATGAAAACTTAAAGAAAACACAAAAACACATGAAAATATCATTCCATTTAGAGAAGGGAGTATCTCATAGGAACCTAGATAGATTATTAGGTATAAGTGACCTATAAACACATATTATACAAATGAATACAATGTTTCGAGACTAACAAGTGAAATTGAAGGATATCGAAGATATCCTAAAAATTAATACCACAACATGGTAGCTGCCACACAAAGCTTAGATTAAGAACTTGAATATCCTCACCATTATCATCACAACATAATATATCCAACAATAAGGAAAGTTTTCAAATATTATAGAATACAAAGGATATGGTATCCCATGTCAACACATTAACTAATATGAATTATTGTAGAAAAAAAGGTGAAACCAATATTAAACTATGGGTATAATTATTCAACTAGATACTAAGGCATATTCCACAAGATTCATATATGCACCAAAATACATGAGGATAAAATAAAAATTAGAATAAAATCATCCAAGATTTCTATAGAACATTCAATTATTAAACTGTAGAGATTTTCTATGACCTAAAACAAATATGATCATTCCTAACTATCTTAAAAAGAGGACGATGTTGTGATTTATTTTGGAAAACATACCACAAGAAAAATAAATAAGATTATAAGGAAATGGATATACTATAAAATGTTTAGTAACATATGTGTGTACACACACACACACACACACACACACACACACACACACACACACATTTGTGTGTGTATGTACGTGCACGTGCACACACAGACACAGACATGTGATGTGATGTGTGTGTGTGTGTGTGTGGGTGTGTGTCTATATATATATATATATATATTTGTGTGTGTGTGTGTGTGTGTGTGTGTGTGTGTGTGTGTGTGTGTGTGTGTGTGTGTGTGTGTGTGTGTGTGTGTGTGTGTGTCAATTTAGTGTTTCAAATTTGATAAAGGTAACTAAAGAAAATAAAATAAAAATTTCCCAATTATTATACACTATAACATCAATGAGGGAAAAAAAACTAATTTAAATAGACATAGATAAAACACATTAACTCTACTAGTCTCTTTCAAATTTAGGTGGTAAAACATCACTAAATAAGGTGACTCTATGTTAGCCAAAATATGAAATTACTGGGATGAGTCTATTATTCTAAAAACAAATGAGTTACTAAATGAGGATTAATACATATTTAAAAATATTTTTAAGTATCTTCACACCATAAAACAATAAATCAAAACCATGACAATCTAGATAAAACCCAAGAGTAGACCCATCATAAGGAGACCGTACTAGTTGAGTCTAAATTGAAATAGATAAAATGATCATCATGGGAACATTGGACCAACTTTAGAAATATAAATTATATTCCCAAAGGTGGTCCAAAACAAGAACACCATGGAAATAATGATTTGTGTAGATTTATGTGATCTCAATAAGGCATGCATTCATGATCCATTTCTTACCCCATTTAAAAAATAGATCTTGGAGAAAATTATGGTCCATAAACCATATTATATTATAGATGTATTTTTTAGATACCAATAATTATAAATAGATAAGTAATATATATTTTAAATAACATTTTCCAAAGAAGGGATGTTCAATGCACATATTTATGCCATTTAGCTTTAATAATTCACCCATAGTCATCAATTAGATGATGGTAAATGTATTAAAATATATTATCCATGATTTATTTGAGGCATATATGGATGAATTTATGGTTCAAAAACTTATCAAATATCTTATACAATCACTCTAGTTTATTTTTGAACTATGGTGTATATTAAAGATTGTACTCAACCTAAAAATGGATGTTTTTTACTCCATTTAGAAAATTGTTGGGACATATAATCTATAAATAAATACTCATGATCCATCTATTAAAAGATGAAATAATAGCTAATTTTAATTATCAAAAACATAAAATTAATTTCACACCATACTAGAGTAAACGAGATACAAAAGATACTTCAATCAATGATATGTCGCAATAAGCTCACTTATTGACTAATTACTAAGGAAAAAATAATAAGATCATATACTATAATAAAAACCTATAAGAGGAATTTGATACACTAACAATATAGACATTAAATGTACCTATATTAATATTTCCTATTGGAAAATTTCATTCTATGTACGTGTAGATGCTACTTACATATCAATAAGAGTGATATTATCATAACCATGGGATAATATGAACCATCCAATATCATGTTGAAGTCAGAAAATAGATCAATCTTAGAAAAAATACTCCAACAAAGAATTAAAAACATTATCAATTATATCTTATGTTTAAAAATTTAATATTACTTGTTTGGTATTGCATTTATGTTATGTAAAAATCATGAACCATTGAAGTATCTATTGAATAGACTAGTATTACAAGGATAGGTATGTATATGGTTGATACTCTTCAAAAAATTTGAATTCACCATCACTTTAAAACTAAACTAAATAATGGACTAGATTAATTATCTCATAGTAATAATGGGGAAGACTAAGGTTCCATTGATGAGGATTTCCAAAGTGATCATTTATTCTATATTAATATGGTTCTAAAATAAATGTAAACTATAGAGTTTTATTTGGAAATATGAACATTTCTAGAAAAAATATTTAAAAATGGAAAAAAATAGATAATATTTAATTTATTTCCCTTTACATGAGTCAATGGAGAATTATATAAGAAGGGTAGAGATTAAATATTTAGAAGGGTGGTAAATAAACATGAATAAGAACACATAATTTAAGATAATCATGAATTAATTTAAAGTTAACATAATGAAAATAAAATAACCAAAAAAAAATAATGAGGGTAGGTCTATGGTGGCCTAAATTACACAAAGACAAACACACCAATCTAGGAAATCATGATATTTTTCAATGAATGGGAAAACTAAAATTCACCTGATGAGATGTTTTTGAGACATATTATTGCATTTCACACCATTGGAGAAAATTGGCTATTTAATTCATTAGACTACCAAAAAATTTAAAATATGTAAAAAATCCATACCCATCAAAGATGTAACTACCAAAATAACTATAAAATTCTTATATGAAAACATCATTACATTGTTTGGTTTTCCACTAAGTATTACTAGCAACCAAGGAAAACACTTAATAAATTCCTTAATATCATAACTACATAAACAATTACTTATTGGTTATAGTAATACCACCTACAATAAAATCATATAGTTGAGGATTTTAATAAAGTCTTATAAAACTCACTTGTAAAAACATGAAATTTTAATGTCATGGACAAGCAATTAATGATACTCATTATATTATGGGAATACCACATTACCCATAAATGGTTAACAAAATATTGCCCTTTATAGTTGGTATATGGATTAGAAATTGTGATAAAAATTAATTTTATAATACCCATTTTAACAATGATAATGGCATTCCATAATATTGAATATAAGTTAGTACATGAATACCTCATCTAGTTATATGATTTTGATTAGGAAATGTTAAGTGTGACTTATAATAGGACCCAATAAAAATGCCACCAAAAATCATGAAATGACTTTCATTTTGAAAAGAATGATATTCATAAATAGGAGTATGTGTTAATATATGATAGTAAGTACAATATTCGTATAAAACTAAAAATTCAATAGTTAGGACCATATATCATCAAAAATAAAATACCCATCTAGGAGAAATTATATTGAAAAAAATAACAAGAGTTGAACAACAGGGTTTTGTGAATGGAGCCTACTTCAAGCTATGTAATGTCACGTAATAATATGGCATTCCATAAATTATATAATAATGTTATAGACTAGAAAATAAAACTAACTTAAAAACAAGTAAATGACGTCTTTAGGTAAAAATAAATTGAAAATCCCATGTTGAAAATCAATAAATGGTAGATTGAAGAAAAAATTAAAAAAAACTCCCAAGTTTAAAATTGGTAAACAATAGCTTGTGGATAATAAAAATAGGTTATATTAGCATTTCATCTTGTAAAATATGTTTGGTTAGTCGACTAATGATGTTATGGTATCTTACATTAGACATGTAATTATTATGTAGGTTAATTGGATACAACTCCCTGTGTTGATATGAAAATCACATCAGGTAAAATGATTAAAACTACATGAAACAAAATCATAAAAATAACAAGGATAATTATTAAATAATATATCAGGAGGTAAATAAGAAAACATATGAAGTAACAACATTTATAACACATTGGGAATGGATAAGTATGAGGGGATGGATAATATAAGTTTAGGACACATTCAACCACTATGGACAACCAATTTTGCAAATATTCAAATTCATTATCACCAAAAAAATTGAAAATATCTCGCTACACTCCACTATCACCTCAATAATTACCACGAAATCTATAAATTGATCCATTGCCACTTTCTACATAAATAGTTGAAATCACCAAAACACTACATAAGTGTTTCTAGTCTAATTTGTGACCAATTCTTTTAAAACATAATAGAAATAAAAAAATGTTTGACCCAATCATCGTTGACTAGAAAATACTCTTCATCCCTAATGAAAAACATGTCCATGAAGGCATTAACAACAAACCCTAATATATCATTATAAAACCTACCTTATGAGTTGGGGCACCTGTATGAAACATTCCAATAAATGCATGCACATATAGCTAAAATCAACCACTCCCAGATGACGGTAGACCATGAATAAGTCAGTAATCAAGTACCTAAAAAGAATACTGAGAATTAAACCCAATATCAACTTCCATCCCAAAGATACAGTTAGATTTTGGATCAAAATTACCATATTTTATTTTATTATATGCCACTATTAGAGTCCTATCAAGACACATGAAGCATGGTTCTTTATTCATAGAACAACCTAATTTAATTACAAACAATTATATTGAAAGTGTATCTATGCTAATGAGAAAAAAATAAAACATTCATAAATATGAGAGGAATGATTTAGCTAACAAAAAATATGTCATCATATACTTATAGGTGATTCAAACAAAACATGGTGTTAAAAAAATGCTAATCAATATTACATTGTGTGTGTGTAGGGTGTGTGTCTTGGTTGGGGGAGGGGTGGGGGAGGGGCTGGGGAGGTGGGGGGGGTGATGGGGGGTGGGGTGGGGGTGGGGGCAGTGGTATAGGTAGTGGTTTGGAAGGTATAATATAAAAACATGGAATATTTCATGACTCCTAAGATCTCAATGGTATCATTTTATATGATTGCAATAAATATAAAATATAACCTTTATGAAGACCTCTTGTATTAATTCAATACCAATATATAGAAAATTAAGTAAGATAAGAATGATTTATATTATGGATCTCAACTACAATGCCAAATAATGTACTATACAAACACCCTTATAGGCATAGATGGACAAGTAGAATGAGATAAATACAAAACCATATAATTAAAACAAAAAATAAATAGATGTAAACAATGACCATTGAATATCCATTGGTCATCATGTTTACTTGGGAAGTTGGTTTACAACAAACCCTTTGTTCATGGTTTCAAATTTCCAAGGAAATCATTGATAGATATACCAAAAATGTTTTATTTATTTCCACCATTAATCTAATCTACATCTACCTATATTCTACATGTATCAATGTTATTCTAACCCTTCAAAATAAAGTTCCAAATGACTATGTTGAAAACATTATCCCAATAATTCATCATTTCCAAAAATTAATGGGTAAAGTTGGCTCACCAAACATAAACATGACTATTAAATAAATATTTGCCTAAACCCAAGGTCAAACATCCAACAACATATGAACATAAAAAAAAAAGTGGCAGTGTAGGAAACATGTTTCCTAGTTTGAATTTCAAGTTCATACACAGAAAAAGGTAATTTACTCATCACATACCAAATAGAGGAGATACATTTATCTTTGAATGGTAAGGAAACACATAATCGAAACATACATCTATAAAATAAGTTGTTACTTTTCCAAAATGAAAAAATGACAAACCCATCCTACACCAAGGACTATAGGAATGATTCTTAGGAAGAAACCAAAATAAAAGATAAACATAATCAAATATCACACCATAAAATTGAACCTAATAAAATAATAAATACCTATCAACCTATCACACAACAAGGTTGAAGAAGTACCATTGATGTAGGAATATAGTAAAACTCTAGAAGCTAATGTCAATAAGATATAATGAAAATCAAAAAAGAAATAGGAGTTAAAAACCTTAATCCAGATATATAGTACAAGAAAACACATAGAACTGACAACCATCAAATTGACTAAAGCATAATAAGTAATCGTGTAAGCACTAGTAAAGGTAAAATTTTCATAGGAACAAGCTAAGTTATAAAAAGAAGAAAATAAAAGGATGTAGGAAAAATATAAATAAATAATAAATAAAAAGGCCAAATAGATGGAAAAATACATGAAGGAGATATAAATACCCATGTAAAAATAAAAAACTATTGATAAAAAGGCTAATGAAGACCTATTGTCTAAACAAAAAGTAGATGAGGCCTTAGTAGTGAAAAAATAAAGAATAAGAACAAAAAGATAAAAATGATAATGAATAAGAATAAAAAAATGTGGTTGAATATGCCACAAAATCATGAGAGGATAAAAAAAGGTGGCAAAGGATAATTCCTTCAAAGTAGAAGCAAATATAAATTAAAAAAGTGGTATAATATTTTTCCCACAAAGCTAAGGAGGAGAAAAATGATAAGGAATCAAAATAAGCTACCAAATAGGAAAATATAGAAAGGAAAAAGGTAATGGAAGAAGTCTCCAAAAACATAGTACTTAAAACCCCACCATCACCCATGTAAAAATAATTGATTCACCCACTACCATCTATTTATAGTCAACAAATGACCACTACTTCCCATTCTCAACCCATTACATCTAAACAAATCATTCCATCTAAGGATTATTTTTCCCAAATCAAACTTTTTTTTCTTTAACACACAAAAATTAACATCCTTCAACTAACACGAACTCTTCTCAAGGAAACCCCATAGGGAAAAAATATACATTTGAATGCTTTCAATCCTAGTTAGAACCATGAATTAGGGAATGAATTTCGTTAAAGTGCCTAGAATGATTGTGTTTAGAAATATGTGATAATGTAAGAAGCATTGAAAGATGTCATTAAGGAGATGAGAAAGGTTATGCCAAAATTTGAAACAAATCAAAAAATTCATATCGACTAAAGATTTAAAGAAACATTGAATAATTTGATTAATCAAAAAATTATATCCCATGTAGAAAAACATAACATCTAGTCAAGTGCAATATAAGAATTAAAATCAAAACATAATACAATGCCCTTGGCAAAGACTACTCGACATTGTAACATGATTAAGACCAATATTTTTTCTCTTCATAAATCAATATAGGATGTTACCACTTACTTTTATTTCAAATTAGATGGCCAATAATGACATTATCCAAGAAGAATTTTTTAGAAAAACTTAAATGATAAGTTATCTGGGATGAAACATAGTATGATATTCCCAATGATATAATAGGCACAAAAAGGATGTAGATCTTCGAACTAGGAGAAATATTTTGGAAGAAATGATAAAAATGACAACATTTAATCATAGAGATTGAGGAATTAGGATACATCATCAATCACTTCATGGTAAATATTTTGATTTTGGAGACTATACAATTAGAATAAAAATCACAAAAATCCACTAGTTATATTAAATAATGGAAATAATTTGAGAGAGATATCCTCAATAAATATCAATTCTTTTTATATTGAAGCCAAATTATATAAATAATTTTATGGCATTATTCATTTGTGTTTTCTCAAGGATGAGACAAAGGTTAAATTCAAGGATGATGTAGGTGGGATTCTTTGTTAAATTTAGTCGATAACCAAAAACCTGTGAAAGTTAATTGTAATAATGCAACATGAATCAAATTTATATGTCTACCATAGAATATGATATACTTCATGACCTCCTTTAGGGCTCTACAAACATAAAATCATGCATAAATGATGTGACTATTATTTTATATAATTGTTATTATCATATGTAATATACATATATATCATCCTACCCCATCTTGTAATTTAAGATATATATACATAAGTGTTATGTTTCGAGATATCATATGTAACAACATCTGGGACTTTAATGATAATTATGTCTGGGAAAAGAAATATTTTCATGAGTGATGTGGGTTATGTTTACTTATGCTTAAGAATATATGCTCAATAAATATAAATGTATAATATTTTTAGACGTTATCATGGTCTAAAACATCAAACTATGAATTAAATATTTGAATTTCTTTTCATGTCAATAGCTGTAATAAAACTCATGGTGTATATTTCATTAGATCCTTGCCTCTTAAATTACCATTACTTTAATCATGGATAATTAAATTAGACATCCATATAGTATTAATGAATTTCAATTATTAGGTTCATATAATGTATTTTCCATCTATTTTAATAATTTTTGACATAATGTAGCCGATGATTAGTCAATTGTTTTCATCTTAAATATTAGTGTGTTGACAATTTTTATGCCAAACAAATTTTGTAATGTAATATGTCCTTTTAATCCCTCATGATCTATAAGAAGTTTTAATTCATCTATATTATGGTCCTAAAGATGTAGAAATACAATTTTACTTCTTTTTACATCTTCTTTTATATCAATCTAAACTTCTTACCAATAATCATTTTCAATCAAAATATGAATAATGAAAAATTTATTTTCTATGCACTTATAATTTCTATGTGGTCTATCTATATGTCAAGTTATATCTTTACTATCCTAAGTATCACTTTATTCTTAATTTTATGAAACTATTAATGAAATGTTCCATAATTATTTTTCTCGTGTTTAGTTATTTCATACTAATCATAATATGGATAATTTTATTGATGTGATAACCAGCCCACTATTCCATGTTTGGTGGTAGGTAGAGGAATCAATTTTTTTTCAAGTAACATTTGAAGGATAATGTTTGATTTATCTTGAATTTTTGTCATGTGAAATACAATTGAAATTTCATTTAAAATTTAATATTTATAAAATTATTAATTTTTACATATATTTAATTATTTTAAACCTATTATAGAGTGTTAGTTGGTTTGTTATTATAAAGAAATGTATTTTTGTAATGTTTTTGTTAGCTATGACTATCATATGTTATTAAATCCTATTTTATAAGAGGTTGTCATGCTACATCTAAGGCTATATAATAGCCAAATGTATTGTATTGAATATATACTAAACACAATATATTGTGTGATATTTTTATCTTTATGCAAAATGTGTGTTTGGCTCTCCAATTTGCCAACAGTGTGATATCAGAGTGCTATTATTTATGTGCTTATGATGTAAGTTTAGTGTACTAATTAGAGGCAAAAATTTCATTTTGTAGTTCCCCTATCAATGAGTATTTTTTGTCCACATTCTATAATTTTTAGTGAGCCTCAATCAACTGTCAACACCATTGAATTTATCACTATCCTAGACTCATAGTTGTACTTTGATATTATAGGTGTATCTATTTGATAAATAACAATAGATCAGGTGATTATAATAGGCATAGGTTGTAGAACTCTTGAAATTAATGTTTCTTCGTAATGCCCATATCTCCATAATATATCATATCTTAAGGAATCGACCATCAAAGATCTATTATGTGCGCAATTATAAACCTTAAGAGGATTATTTGAATCTGTCTCTACTCTAAATTACAATATATTCTAGCTAAGTGGATCTATCATTCAAATCTACAAATGAGACCATGCATGCCTCAATATATATTGGATATTGTTTTGATTTTCAGGTCCATCATCAATACTCTTCACCATATTGTGTATCTTAATATTCAAATCTACATGTGTATTAATATACATAACCTATGAATCTTTCTCTAAGAATCAATGATCAGGACTACATTTATATATAGTTCATGTTGTCAATTATTCATTTGCCTAATCTTCGATGTGTTCTACTACTTCAGCCTCATTCACTATGACTCAATCTACATCAACTATCCTTGTGCCATTTTGAAACCCTTTTTATAATGTCTAGAATTTTTTTGTTTTTTAAGGTATATGTATAGGTGCTCATTATAATACAAGTCCTTTGGTATTATTGTTTTATTATCAATAGGCTAGTTTTTCGAGTGTTAAAAATAAAGTAGTCTTTGTTGTGTTTTAGATAAGTTAATAAGTAAATCAACATCAAATTTAAATGGTCTTTAAGTTTTTTATAGTCATGTTATTTATATATTTAGTTAAGTTTTAATAAAAATTAGGTGTCAATTATTTTAATATATTAATTTTAGTCAATTGACTTTATTATTAGGTTTAAAATTATATATCATCAAAAGTAAAAATAAAAGAGTCTTGAGTTATTAGTTTTATCATAGGTGTATCATTATTTTATGCGTTTTGTTTTGGGTCCATAAGTCAAGAGTCAACTTGTGTGTTAAGTCATTATCCTAAAAGTTTTATTTCAAAAATAAAAATTGTGCATGGACGCATTATTGAGGTAACCAATGTCCATTTTTCAAAAGATATGTCAAGAGTAGGGGGGTGGAATTCTCTTCACTAATCTAGATATTTAGAAATATACTAGATACTGGAGGATACACAAAGGTTGGAGTACTTTTGGAATCCTCTCATGAGTTACTTATGATAGGGTCACATCATTTCTATGGTGACATTTTCTAGTGTGTTTGTTGTATGATGTACAGGGTGTGTTTTTATTGTGGAGTGTAGTTTTTAATAAAATAATGAGCATTATTTTCCATTTTGGTACTTATTGATGAAGAAAATTATGGAGATCAAAATCATTGAAATATTACTTGGTTCTTGGAAAAGGGTTTGTGTAAATCCAAAAAATTACCAAACTGTATAAAATAATCAAGACCTCCTACCACCTCTAGGTTCATGGTCAACCTATAATAGAAAACCATATGGGTTTGTCATAATATTAAAAACCACCAACACTGTTAGTAGAGAAATGCACTCCTATAAATTCTAGGTTCGTGGTAATTCTAGAAGGAAAAATCAAGGTGTCACCAAGCCCATGAAGCCACAAAGATTGCATGCCACCTCAAAGGTGAGTAGGCTACACAGAGAGTGTAAAATAAATTTACCATACTTGAATTAAGGGGGTGTTAGGAATTAATAATGTTAATGGGGTGAAAGTTAGAATTTAATATTCATAACATTATTACTTTTTATATAGGTATAATTATTTTAAACCTATTATATAATGTTAGTTGGTTTGTTATTATCAGGAAATATATTACCATAATGTTTTTGTGACCTGTGACTATATTGGGTTATTAGATCCTCTTTTCTAGGAAGTTGTTGTGATTATTATATGGCTATATAATATCCAAATTTATTATATTTAATATATGTTTAACATAATATATTGTGACATTTTTATCTCTATGCAAAACATGTGTTCGGCTCTCTAATTTGCCGACAAGTTCTACATCATTGCACTCCATATTATTAATTCAATATTTATCTAAATTTATATTTTCAATTTTGATACATTGTAAAATTTAAATTTATTCTTTTTCTTAAGATATCATTTATTTTAATAAGGCTTCCCTTACTACCACACTAAACATGTTAGGCCCCTAGTGTGAGAAAATGTTGTAACAGTAAATTGTAATCTAGATATTTTGATTGTCTTAAAGAATTATATTTATTTTTTACTTTTGATATTGTTACACAGTAGGCACTTCTATTTTTTAACTATTATTTAATTATGAATTGTACATATACACTCTTATACCTATAGGTTTAAGGATTTTATTAAAAAAAGTACTCATTTGGATCAATAGTTGTAAAATTTATCCTTAACAAATAGTGATCAATTTTTTCTTGCATTCCATTATCATAATGTTATAGTTTTATTTGATTTGTATCTTCCATCTTGACCAATAAGTAATAGTATCGTATCATCTCTTTTTTATTCCTTGATTTTATCCTCTTTGATTGATGCATTTGTAATTGGCTTCTTATCATTTCTTTTACTTGATTCACTACATCAAATTAATGGAATTTTTATAATAAAATAATTTTTTGATGAACTAAAACTTAAATAATGAATTTAATTTTTAATCCATCATAAATCATTCTATTAATCATAATCAAACTCTAAGTGGACATGAGGGCTCTGCTAAACACTAATTGGTTTGAAGTGATCTACAGTGGTGATATCCATACAATGGTGACATCATAATAGGAGATCATAGAAAGAGTTTTCAAAGATTTGGATCTTAGATTTATACCTAGGTAGATTAAATTAATGGAGAATATACGATATGGGTGCATTTACATAATTCTAGGCATTGTAGATGTGTGTGAAGGGAGATTAGTGTTCAGTGCTCCCCTATCGACAAATTATTGCGTAGGGGTAGGAAATGGTCAACACTCTCCACAAAATTTATATAAGATACAATTTTTGAGAGATAAAGTGGATATTGGGTCATTAAGAGGATGTAAATAAGGGATAATTTATCCCATGCTTTGGGAGGTTAAGATATAGTCCAAATAAAGGGGAAAATCATTTGCTGAAGTTATGAAAGGACACCAAAGTTTTCCTATGATTCCAACAAAGGAAACCCCTAGTTCTTATCTTTGATAAACAATAAATTGAAGTGATAGTTGAGAGGGAAGAATGGTTAGCTAAGTAGGGACTTATTTGTAAATTTGAAAAATTGTGGCCAACTCTGCTATCATTGAATGAGTGGATCTCATTCCAATGGCAAGATATGGTAGAAGGTAAGATTTAGATCTATCACTATGATAGAGGTTTTTTATTATAATTTTTAGCTTAGTAGGGATAAATATTTTATGTTTTAAAATAATTTTTGGGCCTAAGATAATCATAATTTCTTGGTTAATCCCTGGCACATTGATTTCAATGCCCAAATTTAAAAAAAATAATGTTAAATGGATTTAGATCAGTATTCTAAATCTTCCCTATCAATTTTGTGATGATATAGTATTTTTAGCCATTGTAAATACATTAGGTAAATTTTGGGATACTAATTAAATTATTGATAATAAGGATCATACTAGTTTTTCTAGAAATTTGGTTTATATGGATTATTCTAAAAATCTACTTGTTCAAATAGAACTAAGTGTGGGGGGGAAATGGATGCAATGTTTAGACTATGAAGGGATCCCATTTAGATGCAAAATATATTTCATAATAGGCCATCTAGTAAATGATTTTCCTAGCTTCAAATTCAACAAATCATTATCATAGTGAAAAAAGTTGAAATTAAACACAATATGGTTCTAGCAGTGAATGATAGTGGTAGTGACAATGAGGGATCATATCAAAAAATTCCTTTAGAAGTAGAGGATTAGAATTAAATGAATAAGACTCTTAATTGTGAGTAAAATACCATGAGGGGGGGAGGGGGAGGGTTTGTTGTTACAATAGAGGTCAAAGGTTAATAAAGAGATAAGTTTAGATCTACAATCCCATACTCCATTAGAAAGATAAAGCATGTTTGAATCAGAGAAAACACTAAATCAAGAATAATATCTAGAAATATCCATCCCCATACTACCAAATCCTTTGGAAGGAGGAGAATGGAAAATTTTATTAATAGAAGGAAAGGCAAAGGTAAATTGGGTTTGAATCCCATAATAATGTCTCTCAGATATAACAAAGAAAATCACTTGGGAGATGCCTTATTAGTTTCATTTTTATTTTATTTTGGGCAGTAGATATTGTTGTAAATTTGGGCATTTGTGTCCAATTTATTGCTACTTTTTTTTGTTCATTGGTTGTTTTCTCATCCTTTCTTTTCTTTTCGAGTGTTGTGTGGCATTAATTTTGTTTCACTTTTAGGGTATGGGTCCTTAGTTCAAAAAAACCTAACCTCTATCCTTAAAAAATGAAATAATCAATATAATAATATTATGAGTTACCTTCATTATTTGGTTATATCATATATCAATATTTATAGTGATTATTGTCTGAGGGACATATGCATATGTCCATATACCATGAATTTTAATCATCTATGTACTTGTACATGCTATTTCTTCTATAACAAGTGTCTAAGGGTAACCTTAGGTATGGTGGCCACTGTCTTGGTTTCTACTATCACATCTATTGGTATTAATAAAATTACCTAGCATTGAATATTATCAAATAATTTTCTAATTTTATCTAAATTATTAATAATATCCATATTAATAGCTAATGTTTGTTGGAAGTTTATGTTACATATACTCAACCATGATATATTATCCATCAAGACATGATTAATGCTCACTCTTTTAGTTTTTTGTATTGAATTAATAAATGGATATTTTGTTTCGGTGTATGATTGGTAGAAAAAACATTTATATTCATAAGGAATTATTTAATGAATTTGTAATGGAAATAAAATTTTAGGGTTATTTGTAAATTATAAAATCTATATCATTTAACTCATCATATAATATATCATTGTGGATGGATTTATTATTTAATATTTTAATGGTATAAATATTATATTTGGTATTCCTTACCTGATCAATAATAACATAGATTTTTTTTATTGGTCAATGTAATATGAGGTGGAGGGGGAAAAGGAGGAACATGTTGACTACATCTATTATACTATGGATGGTAGGTAACCTGACCTCTTTATGTCATGACAACAAGAACCATGATATCTAGTATATTATACCGAAATTATAGTAGTTATTTTGACATTTATATATGTGAGAGAAGGGGAAAAAAGGAAATCATGCATGCAATTTTATGTCTACTACTATCTAAAATCAATTCAGATTCAATATTAAGACAATATGAATTAAGAGCTGTAAATTTTCCTCTTGATTAAATCCAATATTACTTTTTTTAAATATTTTTTTGACATTTTGGAATATATAGTTATTAAATATATTATGTGTTTTAAGGAAGAAACATGTAATGATTAAAATCATGTATTGGGTACCAAAAAAAACTATGTACATCCATTAGAACCATGACTAATTTATTTAAATGAGGTGTAATTATAGGTCAAACATACAAATCAATCCTAAATATATAATTATTAAACCATAAGAGAATAATGAAGAATACCGAATGGGAAACATAATGTTTACCATGCTCAAATTAAAGGTTAGGTTCAAAAATATCTTTCATCTTATTTTTGATTTAGTGTACTAGACAATATTGAGATATTTAAAAATATGTATACACTAAAATATAACTAAATGATACATTTAAATATAATTGAATAATTATATTTTACTAGTTATAAAAATAAAATAAGAGATAAGATGCATATATTGTTTGGGATTATGTAGGTTTGAATCTATGTGTTAGTTGTAGGAAGGACTAAAACTAGATTAGAAGTCGCTCAGATCTAGAAACTGATTGTCTGGACAAATCTAGAAACAAATGTTTTATAAATTAGTAATAATTATTTCACCTTTATCAATAATTTACCTATGATACTTGTATAAATATTTTGGCATAAGTCACTCTCCCTCATTATAAATCACCATTATTTGAAATATCAAGAGCTTGTTGTGTGTGTAGATCTCTAATTTTATCTATGCCACTTCAAAAACCTAGTTTCACTTTTGATAATAGGTTTGTCTATAAAAATTAATGGATTATATGTATTTATATGAACCTAACCATCCCCGAGCTAATTGGTTTAGTGATCTATATGATGAAAATATCTCAAGTCACATATACTCCACTAATTATTTGTATGTGTGCAACAATGCTACTTTTATATAGATTCAACCCTTGATCTACATTTAGATATTTGTAAATGGGAAATTTTGATGTGGCTTGAGGGTTTTTTAGACTTAGATATAACTTGTTCCTTCTGAATTATTCATAATTAACAAGAATTAGGATTTCTCCTCTTAATGTGCATGTTATTTATTTTAAGTAGTAGATATATAGAAGATAATTTCTATATAGGAATAGGCTTAGGCCTATTGTGTATAAAAGGATGAGTCTTTGGTTAAAATTATCATTCCAATGAAATTTCAAATGTACAATCCAACCCATAGGAATGATTTGAATTTTTAAAATGATAGTTAAAGGGTGCTAGGACATATCTGGTACATGTGGACGAGTGTAATAACCACATTTATCTACATGTGATTTGAGGTATCTTGGATATAATAATAATGATTTGTGTATCAGGGGATGGTTTATTTATAATAATAAGTATATTAGACACATATTATATATTCATATAAGTGAAGGATATTAAATCAAGAAGGAGAGGCACATGAAAGTAAAATGGATAGGTGAGAATGATGTGTAAGGTTTGTATTTTTACGCATAAATTATGTAAGGTAAAAATATGTCGTGATTGGCATTTTCATGTATAATACAATATTTTAGTGTCCACATAATACGCGCCCCCGCTTCATACAACATCCATGATTTAATAATGAAGCTATTGAATCTAAGATATTTCTAGGACAACTGTCCTCCAACAAAATAGCAATACACACATCAATCATGCCTCCTCCTATGATATTTCGATCACCTGCACTATTTTTTGCATTGTTATCATCTCTGACACCACTATAATCACCACTATGGACCTTTCTACCTTGCCAACCACATTTACAACATTTATTATAAAAGTGAGTGCAACCCACAAAAATGTGATCACACATTTGAAAGCAAAATCCACAACTCCATCTACCTTTTTTCATACTAATAGGCTCATTTTAGTCACCACTATTGTGATAATATTTTTATATTTTTTATCTTACCTTATCTTATCATCATTCACCAACCATCCTCACTAGAAATTTTTCCATTTTAACCATGATTTTTTCATATTTTTATCTAATAGTAGATTGAAGGAAGTTAAAGGAGATTTATGACTGCATATACAATGCAAGAAAACTGTCTTTTTCTATAAAGTTGTTAATGATGTAAATTTATTACTATCTCATTCAAAAATTTAATCATGATGAATAACCTACTTTCAAGGTCTCTTAAGGTATAACTTTCATCAAACAAAAACTTAGCCATAATATTTTTTTCCCCCACTGCCCAAATAATTGCTTTGTCTTAGAAGGCATCATAAAAAACTTTTATGTTAACCCAAACCATGATTTCTATTTGCACTTAGTGTACTCTAAGGTAAATATTATTTACTCTACTATGAAAAAGTAATCTTAAGTTATTCAGTATTGGCTTCACTATTGGAAACTGCGAAATAAAATGGATAAACATTGTGTTAGGTTGGATTTAATTCTATAGTTGCTACATACGGCGTAGCAGTCCTTGCTTTAGCATCTCTCTTAACGATGTGGTTGCCGCTAATGCATACTATACAACCAATTTATTTTTTCCTTATATAAGGAAGTAATGGATTTAATCCTAAGGTTTCAATTTATAATTAGTAGGGCTACATGAAGGTTGTACGATTAGAAAAGCAATTGATATACACGTTGATTGTTGATAAGATTAATCACACTAGATTGTGTTGTACCAGACCCTTCTATGGTTCAATATAGCAGTGAATTGGGTCAATCTATTTAACCCTATGAAGGCGAAATTTAAACTAATAGAAATTAGTTTCAATGCCAAAGGTTATCAGCGTGCTAAGATATTAGATTTGAAATGGTTCGTTTTGCTTCATAATATTATTTTGAAGACCTCAAATTTTAAACGGTTAAAAGCACACGAATCTTGGCATTTAAAAGGTAATTTGAACTTTTCCATTGCCTAAAATTTCGATTTTGTTATCAATAGTCAATTTTATCGATATTTATAACAAACATATTGTATCGCTCTAAATATTCATGCAGTCATGTTTTTTTCTGATAAAAAATAATGAAACTGATAATTTTTACTCTTATCTTTTGGCATGTTAAGGTAATTATAAGTGGCAGCTACTATATAATTTTGGGTTTCTTTTCTCTCGAGTAATGGTTTGATGGAAGATACCTAAAAGAATTTTAAAAGATATAAAATTGAAGTTCAGGAAAACTATCTTCGCCTCCAAATTTCCCAATGTTGTAAAAAATATTGTGAATTTAACCGTTATGACTAACCTGCTTTCAAGGTTTCTAAAGGTTTTAAAATAAGAAAGGCCTTGATTTTCTTTTCTTCTGACAGGGAGAAGATGTCGACGTTCTGAACCCTCTACCTTCAGAACTTTCAACAATCGAATCTGAAACTTTATCATAATAAATTTTTGGCCACTGCCCAAATAAATTATTTTGTCTTAAAGTCATCCTAAAAAATTAATAATACCAACTTCGCTAATTCAGACTTAACCTAACATCTGATTTGCATTTGCACATAATTTACCCTAACCTAAATACCATACTCTTCTAAGATAAAGTAGTTCAAGATAAAGTACTTTAACATAGATGATCAATAAATATAAATATTACATATAATTTTTTTTATTTTTTATTTTTTAAATTTATATTATATTTATTTTTTTATTTAATATATTAATAAAAATATATATTTAATAATATTATAAAAATTAAATAAATATATATTTTCCTTAATTATTAATTAAAAAAAGTAATATATAAATATATTTAAATAATTTTTAATATAATCAACATCATCCAACTAATATATATATCTTAAAATATTGATATTCGCACTGATAATTCAATAAAGCAGTTGCGATGGCAGGTTATGTTAAATTTTTATTTACATTTAAATATATTATGACTTTTAATATATTAATTTTGTCTTTGTTATTATTAATATTTTGTTTTTACTATTCATTTTTTATATGTTTATATATATTATATTTAAAAATTTATTAACAAATTACAAATACAAAATGTTTACCTATATACATTCACCTATATATATTAACACTAACAAAATTCACTTATATAAAATTTATATTTAAGTAGTTAGAAATTTTTTTAAAAATTAACAAATCTAAAACGTAAAAACGGCCATCTCCGATTTATTATAGTTCCTGACTGTTAAAACAGGCTACCTAACTGAAACTCTTAACACTACATTATCTTTTCTGTCGAAATGAAAGTTCATATCTATTTCCATTACCTTAGTTTTAATATAAAAACTGTTATAAATATTTATCTACAATGTATATTTTAAAATTTGACATTAAAAGCAATATTACATATGTTAATTAATAGAATTTTCATACAAAAATTATATAAATGTCAAAAATTATTACCATATACTTACTATGTTAATTAATAAAATTTTCATACAAAAATTATATAAATGTCAAAAATTATTACCATATACTTACTACAATGATTCTTTATCAAAGAATATTTTAAAATAGTCAATGTAAAGATATTAAACTTTCTGACATATAAAAGTACATGAATACATTTCTTACCTACCATAAATCAATTTTTTTTTTTAACATTTCAAAATAATAATATGTATTTTATATATTTAATTAATAAATATTATTTTTTAAATATATTAATTACATTCTCACATTTTCAAAATTGTTTTTCAATAAAATAAAATAATATTTAATATAATGTTCCTTCAATAAAAATTATTATAAATAAATAATAATAATAATAAATTATATCAATATCTACATAATCTACTTCTTTCACTGGTTCTTCATATAATAAAGAATCACCACGTGACTTTACAATATGTATATTGCATAGTCTTTCAAATTTAAAAGAATGTTTTTTCATCAAATATGTCACGACCTAACTGCTATGTGACCACAATTTTCCTATACTTTTGTTTAAGTATCTGACTAAACATTTTAACAATAACTTTTCTTTTTAATTTAATAAAAAATATTTAACTCTTTCCCAATTTATGAAATTGGTTTATTAGTTTTCAGGAGTGTGATTTCATTACTTTTATATTGTGTATATTTATATTAAATCTATAATTAACAATTTTCAATAAAAAATAATAATAATAATATTTAAAAATAATAATTTATAATTTAAATTATTATTTATATAAAAAATATTGAATGTTTTGAAATAAAATCTGCTAAAAACAAGTCTTATGATGTGGCTTAATTACCTTTGTTATTGAGAGGAAATAGAATTTTTTATCAACAAATTTGTAGATGACCATCTCTATGCAATTTTATATATATAGTATGCAATGAAAATATCTTATTAATTTATATTGATGGTACTATAATAGATAAGAATGATAGAAACATATGGATAAAATAAAATAATGTAGAAATACAATCTAGAAAAATATTTGTAATCTTTTCTTAATTTTATTTATATATATATATATATATATATGACAGTTTGTATGCAATGAAAATATCTTATTAATTTATATTGATGGTACTGTAATAGATAAGAATGATAGAAACATATGGATAAAATAAAATAAGATAGAAATACAATCTACAAAAATATTTGTAATCTTTTCTCTCTCACACACACACATATATAAAAAATGATAGTTTGTATGCAATGATAAATATCTTATTAATTTATATTGATGGTACTGTAATAGATAAGAATGATAGAAACATATGAATAAAATAAAATAAGGTAGAAATACAATCTACAAAAATATTTGTAATATTTTCTTATATATATATATATATATATATATATATATATATATATATATATATGACATTTTGTATGCAATGAAAATATCTTATTAATTTATATTGATGGTACTGTAATAGATAAGAATGATAGAAACATATGGATAAAATAAAATAAGGTAGAAATACAATCTACATAAATATTTGTAATCTTTTCTTAATTCTTAAAAAATAAAATGACAACATTTTATAATTTGTTTTAAAATAATTTGAAAAATATATATTAAAAAGAATTAAATTAAGTTTTTTTTAATACTTATTATCTATTACATGCTGAAGGATAACTAACTTCATTATAAAATGTATAAAAAATGATTAATTGATAAGTATCAACTTGGGAACTAGAGATAATGATGATGTTAGAATTATCTCTTAAGAAACATAGGTCAGCTATCCTCATTGATGTGTTTGTGTGCACACATGACCGTGCATGTGTGTCTATTGATTGCAATGACTTCACTTTATATAGATGTAGAGTTTTAGAAATGTATTTGAGGCATGGTGGCCAATTGTAAACTATAGCATAATGAGTTGCCTCAAATACAATGTTAAATTAAAAAATTAACTCTTTGAACTTATCATAGTTTGTGTGCCCATTATACTTTGAAATGCATCCAATAAACTAGGTTTACCAACTGGACTCAATCGTACAATAGCCTCAACCACTCATGATACGAACTCATTAGTTACAATACTATGGTAATTCACTAATGTAGGTGTCACATAAAGAGAAACATGTCAAAAAATGGATTTATTTAAATGTCATACTAAAAAATTAACAAAAATAAAATATTATTTAGATCAATCGATCAACCAAATCCCCCTTGATCCAAAAAGCTATAAAAGAAGATTATCTAGATCTATGTATATGAAGTCAAAAAAAAAAAATTATTACATATAAAAATTAACACATTGTACGTCATGGTACTAATCAATTGATGTTGCTCTATATATAAGCCCATTACACCACAATTTGTGTCTTGAATGATGAATATGATCAAGCCCTAATCAACCCTAGGATAATTTTGTATCATAATTCATTATAACATAATCAATGCCTACACAAACAATTCAATCCACATAAAATATCAATTTGTATGGATGAGAACTTAAGAAGATCTATTATGGATATTTGGGTTGGGATCTTCTCAAGTTGTTGGATGAGATCATAATTACCTTCAATTATTTTTGACATTGTTTTAGAGACATTGAAATAAGAGAAGACTTTTGTGGTGGGGTTTTGGAAGGTGCCGATGGGATGGTGATTTTTTACACATTAGAGTGTGAGAGTGCAATCAAAAATATCCCCTTTAATTTTGATAATTTACAAATTTAGGATCTTTATGTGTCTTGGCACTAATTTAAATAGTGTCAAGATGATCTCCATAATGGTATGGCATTTTTTGATAATTTACTGGATTTCGGGATTAAGATTGACCTTCATCCCTAATCATCCCATTTTACTTTTGCCCGTGCTTTGGAAAGGGATCTTGGTAGATACCCTACTACTTATTTTTTTGAGGAAGATGTTTATCTACCTTTTACTTATATTTATCTGTTATAAATAAGGTCTTGAATATAGTTCCTTAGTTGCATGAATACCTTAGTGTCATGCTCCTTAACATGGTCATACTGGAAATACTCATATTATTTAAACCTATGACACAATTTACTATTTTCAATGGGTTTTATTTCTAGTATGGTGATCATGTTTTCACCAATCAGTCTCTTCAAGACATGTTTAATTATCTCAACAATATTATTACAGTGTTGGTATCATGAATTATTCTTTGGCCTTCCTTATGGAAAAACAATGTTTGATGTGTGTTGTTATGATTTGGTGTTATGGGAGGAGTTATGGATTATTTGGACATGTTAGGTATATTATACTCTATCTCCAACAACATTCCCATTTTTTTGAATAATTTGGTATTTACTAACATTATTATTAAAAAAATCAAATTGGTTGCCTACATCACTCCCTAAGGTGTGCATGTCACTGACACTTTCTTCAAGATACATGTATTTCTCACCAAATTTCCTAAGGATATCAACAAAAAAATTTAGGCTTGTCTAGCTTTTGGCTTTTTGGTGTGGGTAAGAGGTGCCATGAAAGTTGATAAATTAGATGAGTACATATGAGATGAACCTTTAATTATCTGGGGTGATTGATTGGATATGAAATATGATTACAAGTTTGGTCAGTTATGATCCTTATCAAAGAGGTTCACAATATCTTGAGCTAGTACACTTGGCTTAGGAAAGATTAAGGAGCTACTTACCTAATGTTGGACTAGATAAGACACACTAAATATGGTTTGGTTAAATGACTAGTGTCAGCCTCAGATGGACATTATGACAGATGCTACTAAAGTATCAACATGTTACAATTACATATCATCAAGATGATGTGATATATGATTATGACTACAAAATTTAAACTACCAAAGTGATAGGATAAGAATTGGTGCTAGATTTAAATTATTAGACTAATGGGATAAAACATGATGGGTGTTATATATAAATTGATAGACTAAAAGGTTTACGGTAAGGGGATGGCAAAATTTTAATATGATAGAGTGACTAGTTTACTGGTATCTAATTATAGTAGGTGTCTAATTGGGGAGAGTGGTGTGTTACTAACAAAGGGCTAAATAGTTTTTGATAGAGTGATGGGTTTCTAACAAAGGGATGAGTAGTTTTGATATAGTGATAGGTAGTGAACAAACGAATGATGAGATACCTAAATGGGTATAAAAAAGAAAGATATTAAGGTCCTAGAATACTAGGTTCAAAAAAATGATGATGTGTATAGATGAATGTTTTAACCTAGGGATGGTTTTCCTACATGGTTATTTATTTACAACAGACTAGTTCAAGACTTTGGACAAGGTTCATTTGCTAAAGATAATTGAGGTGGGATGTGATTGGATTAGTTTACTAATGGATAATGGGGATGAGTTTCACCAATGTCAAGAAAGGGGATTTAAGAGGACTATGGGATAATATTAATAGAAAAAATGGACTTAAGGTTTTTATGCAAGCTTAGCTAAGATTTTGATTTAACCATGATTAGGGTGAATGATGAGGGTTTGACCTAGTGATGATGAGTACGTTGAGATTAGGTATGATGATGGGATGTAGAATGATAATAAAGCATATGTTAAAATAGTGTTAGTATAATAATTATTTAGTAAAATTATGTTTGTGTATATCTGAGGGTCAAGGATTTAACTAAATTTGTATTGTGTGTAGGTTTAAGCTGTTTAAATAATATGGGTATTAATAACACATAGATAATATAAAACAACCCAAAAACCTAATTATAGTAACTAACATGATAGTACAACTTGACACCCATCCCACCGAATAACTCATGATGAAATATGCCAACATTCATGTCACCCAACCCTCTTTGGCCATGTATACTTGATGAGTAATCTATCTGAATTTTATTTCTTCCTACCCTAGATGCATGTTATTGCTTAGGGTTCTTAAGCTAGGTTTGACTAGCTATCCAAAGGAGTTCCCTAAACATCTTGCGATATGTGGGGCCCATATACATGTAGGGTGTTGTTTGACACCTAAGTATTTTAGATTCACTTTCTCACCTCACAAAATCATATATGTGGTTTTTTACATATCTTATACATAGTTATCCATGATATTTATAGTCCACTAGAAAATCAAGTTTTATTTTGTATATAGTGATGAAATCTACATCACAATCCTTCTTAGGCTATGGTAAGTGTATGGGGATGAATTACATGTCGCATTTAGCCAAATAATTAAAAAAATTAGAGGTTTATTGATGGGTGCAATGGTATATTAATGAACCAAAACTACTATCCAGAGCAAAATTATAATAAGTCAAGATCTAGAATAATAACTCAGAATTGATTCATATTGATTGAATTGAAATAATTATAAACCATGGATAAATAAACCTCAACTCTAAATTAAAGTTGACATGTAAAACATAAAAAAAAATATAAATCTAAAAAAATCTTCTATTTTTAAATTAAAAAATTTAGAGGTTTATTAATGGGTGCAAGGGTAGATTAATGAACCAAAACTACTATCAAGACCAAAATTACAATAAGCCAAGATCTAAACCAATAACTTAGAATTGATTCATATTTATTAAATTGAAATAATTACAAACCATAGATAAATACACCTCAACTCTGAATTAGAGTTGATATTCAATAATTTAAAAAAAAGACTAAAATAAAAAAAAAAAGATTTTTTAACAGCTATTATTTTTAATAAGTTTTGCATACAGGTGTGTACAGCTCTAAAATTATTTTAAAATATTCTAAATATTAAAATTAGCTTATAATATGAATTTTAACTAAGTTCACGTCCATTCATAAAAATATGCAATTTTAAAAAATAAAAATATCTCAAAAAAATTATTAAATTATAATTTCAGTCCCTCAATCTTGTTTGGCCTCCAGATATTTGGCCTATTTTTTCTACATCATTCTCATCTAGTTGAAAATAACTCAACTCCTATAAGTTTATTTAGTTTTATTACTTTTATTTTTTATTTCTCGATATTCTTTAGATTCGATTCCATGATCCAAGTGTTGTCTTCTTATTGTAATCCTTCCCACTTAAGCCAATAATTGTTATAATTCCCTTGCCTTGTGCTTGTTGCCTTCATATATAAAATCTACACTATCATTTATTTATTTTTCATTTTTGTTACTTTCAGCATTTTCTCCATGGAATTCATATAAATATGAAACATTAAATACTAAATAGATATCAAAATTCTATGGTAAACTCATCTCTTAAGCATCATCATTGATTTTATTCACAATTCTACATGGACCACTTTTCTTATACTTTAACTTGTTGTACATGCCTTTTGAAAATATTTATTTCCTCAAGTAAACCATTACCAACTCTCATTCTTCAAATACCTTTAGTCTTCTTCTTACATCTACTGATGCTTTATATTTCTCATTACTTTCCTTCAACTTCACTTTTACTTCTTCTTGAAACTACTGCATATGCTCTACAAAATTTTGACATCATCACTAATTCAATCTATAATTGGTACTATACCATATCTAAAATACACATAGTATTTCTCTTCTAAACAATTTGAAATGGTGATTTTCCTATTGATCTATTCACTAAACTATTATATGTAAACTCAAATTATGATAAATCTAAGTCTCATTGCTTAGGCTTCTCTCCCACTATGCATCTCAACAAAAAATTTAAGCTTCTATTCATAACTATTGTCTTTCCATTTATTTGTGGGTGATATGCACTACTAAATTGTAGTTTAGTACTTATTTTTTCTACAAAGTCTTCCAAAAATAAATTAAAAATTTTATTTTCCTATCTAAAGTAATAGTTTTTGGAACGCCATAGAATCTCATAATATATATATATATATATATATATATATATATATATATATATATATATATATATATATATATATATATTTTAAATTACAACTCTAGTGGCATCATTTGTTTCCTTACATGAAATGAAATGAATCATTTTATAAAATCTATATTTTTTTTAAAAAAAAAATTGAATCATTACCTCTCTCTGTGTTTGATAATCCTAACACAAAATTCATAGTCAAATCTATCCATGGTCCTCTTATAAATGATAGTGACATATATAGTCCAGTATTTTGTCCATGTCCTTTAGCCACTTGACATATTTTGCACTTAGAAATATACCTTGTCACATCTCTCTTCATCTTTAGACAAAAATATTTTTTATCCACCAAAGCTTTTATCTTCGTCTTACTAAAATCTTCAGTCAAACCTCCACTATGTAATTCTCTTATTATATTATCTCGTAGAGATGTAACTAGAATGCAAAATTGTTTTGCTTTGAAGAGATAACCTTCTTGTATAATATACTCACCATGAATAGTATATGTCCCACTTATTAATGGATTCCTACACTACTCAACTACTTTGCCAAAATATGGATCGGTATCATACAATTATTTGACAACCTCAAATCTAAATACTTCACTCACCATAGTTGTTAATAAAGCTACTCTCTTGTTGAATGCATTAACTCTCTGATTTTGTTTTTTTAATTTATGTTTCAACATAAATGTATATTCCTGTAAGAAAGATACCCACTTTACATGCCTCATAATCTATAAATAGGATAAACTCCTTAGGCACTAGATCATGCCTCTAATGTCTTAATACTTCTATAATTATATAAATTTCAACATCATAGGTAAAATACTTTGTTATTACATCATTCAATTTCTCATTGAAATATGTTATTGGCTTTCCTTCTTGACATAACACAACACTAATTTATAAAATGAAGCATCACAATCAACATCAAACACTTTCTTAAAATATAGTAATAATAAAATTGGTCTTTCTATAATCTTCTTCTTCAAAAATTCAAAGCTTTTTGTGATTGCTCTAGTCTATGAAAATTCCTTTTATGCAATCTATTATTGGTGCCACAATACTACTAATTTTTTTTATAAAATTTTTGTAAAGAAGTTGTTAAACCATAGAAACTTCTTACTTCTGTAATATTTTTTGGAATAGGCCACTCAACAATTGCCTTTATCTTTTCTTCATCCATTCTCACACCATCTACTAAAACTACAAATCTCAAAAATACCAAACTATTCTGCATAAACTTGTACTTCTTCAAATTTACATATAACTTATCATTTCTTAACAAATCTAGTACCTTTCTTAAATGTTGCAAGTGTTCTTCTTTAGTCTTATTGTATATAAAAATATCATCAATATAAACAACCACAAATTTACCAATATTCTCGTAGCACTGTATTCATCATTCTCATAAATGTATTAGGTGCATTAGATAATTCAAAAAGCATCACCATCCACTCATGTAAATCATCTTTAGTCTTGATTACAATTTTCCATGAATCTCCTTAACAAATTCAAATATGATAATAACCACTCAGATCAATCTTGGTAAAATATTTTGCTCCTACAAGCACATATATCATATCATTTGAGGTATAGAAAATTTATAATTGATTGTCATTTTATTAATTACTCTACTATCAACACATATTCTCCATCCTCCATATTTATTTGGAGTTAGCCATGATAGTGTTTTACATAGACTCATACTCTCCCTTTTCAACTTTTTTCTTAATAATTCAGTAGCATATTTAATTATTGTTGCATGTTCTATTGGACTCATTGTATAAGATGTTTGATTGGGTAGAGTTGATCGTAGAATAAAATTAGTGTGTTGTTGAATATCTCTCTTTGGTGGTGAACCATCTAGGAACTCATTAGACATAACATATGAATATTATCTCAATACTCTTGCTACTTTTGTTGGTATTTATACCATTTTTTATGTCTTTATTCTTTGCTATTAATATATAACAACCTGCCACCGTCATATCTTAGATAAATTATTTAGTAGAGAGAATGATTTATGCCTTATCTTCCTCTTTAAGAGGAATAAAACTATATTTGTACCACCTTTCCAAAAGTTTTATGTGTTCTTTGCTCCATCAATAATTAATTTCTTGTCAAATTGCCACAATATTCATAATAACACATGGCATGCATCTATTAGAATAATATCACACCATATTTCATTATTATAAGTTTTTCTTATAGAAAACCTGATTAAGCACCTTTTATCTATTGTAACCTCATTCCCTTTATTAAACCATGAAATACAATAAGTATTAGGATGCTTTTCACATTAAAAATGTAGTTTCTCTATCATTTTTCTAAAAATTATATTTTCATAACTACCACCATCTATAATTACTTTGTATATATTTCTACCTGAAGTACATCTTATTCAAAAAATATTTGATCATAGCCATGAATCACCACCTTATTTATTCTACTATTATTACTTCCTTGGATTGATCATTGTTATTCTCATCATAAGATTCTCTCCAACATCTACTGGTGCAATTTTAGTAGTTTGCTCTTATATTTCAAGGTCAACTAGATTCACTCTTGGGTGATTCTCTCCAACATCTACACTGATTTCAAAACCAACCTATAGCACCACCACAACCTTGTCCTCTCTAAAACCTTCTTCCTCTTTGTTGGTGTTGAAACCATTATTTATTTTCATCTTGCCTTTGTACACAACATGATGGTTTACTTCTATTAGTTTTAGACCCACTTCTGGTGGTATTTAACCCACCTTATCCCTTTATTCGATGGGATCTACCTCTAGTTGGACCAAGAGACATTCTTACGAAATTTTATCTATTTTATTTTTCTTCTTTCTTCAAAACTAAATGATAAGCCTCCTCCATGCTGTGTATTTTATGCCTGCTTAATTCATCTTGAATAATAAATTTCAAACCATTTACATACCTTGCATCCATCTATTTTTTTGTTTTTTCATGCTCCACTCATATGGAAATCTTATAAAAATCATATGTATACTCTTGTATATTGTGATCCTTTTACCTCAAATTGTTGAATCTTTTGTATAAGGTTTGTGTATAATTCACAGGAATAAATTTCTCCTCAACTTCTTCTCCATATTTTTTTATAAATTAATTTTCTCTTTAGCTTTTCTCTATCTTTATCTTTTCAAGTGATCCCACTAAATCATTGCATGACCTTTTAATTTTGTGCACAAAAACTTTATCTTTTTATCTTCTCTCATAGTCTTTTACTCGAAAAAATTCTCCATGCTATTCATCTAATCTATCAACTACTTTAGTTTTAAACCACCTCCATAATCTGGAACATCAACCTTGATTCCTTCATTTTTTATTTCTAAAGCTTCAACCATCCTCTCTTCTATCGATAGTGGTTGATCTTGTTATTCTTCTTCTTACTTAGTTTCTTCATCAAGATCTCTGTCTTCCTTAGTTTTATCACCACCTTTTCTTCTTCTTTGATTAGTGATAACCTCGATTAATTGTTGCACTTGCCTCTATACCTCTTATATAGTTTGGTTCATCTACATAATACCTCCTCATCTTCTCACCATTTTTTATTTTTCTAAGATTCAACCTTGCTCTAATCCTAGATGATGAACCAAAACTACTATCAGGACCAAAATTACGATAGGTCAAGCTCTAAAACAATAACTCAGAATTGATTTGTATTGATTGAAATGAAATAATTACAAACCATGCATAAATAAAAATCAACTCGGAATTAGAATTGACATGCAAAAATTTGAAAAAAAAACTAATATCTTAAAAAAAAAACTTATATTTTTATTAGCTGATATTTTTAGTATGTTTCGCAAGTAAGCACATGAAGCTCTAAAACTCTTTTGAAATATTTCGAATACTAAAATTAGCTTATAGGATGAATTTCAACTGATGTTTACGTCCGATCAGA
Source organism: Torreya grandis (assembly GCA_037957365.1). Classification (NCBI taxonomy): domain Eukaryota; kingdom Viridiplantae; phylum Streptophyta; class Pinopsida; order Cupressales; family Taxaceae; genus Torreya; species Torreya grandis. Next base: position 934,661 of record JARHVA010006318.1, read on the forward strand.
CAAATCTATAAATTTTAAAAATAAATAATCTTAAAAAAATTATTAAACTGTAATTTCAGACCCTCAGATGATCTCGTTTGACCTTCGTATGTTTGGCCTATTTTTTCTACATCATAAATCATGTCATTGTAGCCTTAAGTAACAAATAGAAAGAGAAAAAAGGTATACTAATTTAAACACACATAGAAGCACGTTATTTAAACGTGAAATTTAAATGCGATTAACAAAATATATACAAAGGTTTTTAAATGCCAATTTCTCTAATAGACGTATTCTAAACAGAGTGTTAGTTGTTTGAATTTGGCCACCTGGGGGTAACCTTCAAAATAGGTGTTGGACCTAAGGCTAGTTCATCAGCAGAATAAAGCCATGGATCCGAAAGACGATGTTGTATATACATAGATCGATGATACAACTAAAAAAATGTGAGTTTCCGATAGAGACATAGCTAGACAAAAAACTAACTACGAAGTCGCGGACCCTAGAAACAATACTGATTTTATTTTAAATTAAATCAGGCATATAGAAACGTGAGATTGAAATAAAATTAAATGTTATACCTGAACGGCGTCACGTGTTATTATCAATGTCAAGCTTAGGGGATTAAATTTCATGGTTATGTAGCCGTGATATTGAACATGTGAACACATAACACAAAGTAACAATTCTGTGGTTATGGTTAACAATGCCACAGATTTAGACTCTAATTGTGTGGTTCTGTAGCTGCGAGTGCATAACTATTAGTAAAAATACAAAAATCGGAAAAATAATCTAATAGAAAATTTTCAATTAATATATTTCTTATGTATAGAAATTTCTCAGCAAACCGTTAATAATAATTCAATGATTATCAGTATATTTCTCCAGAGAGAGAATTTCTAATTTAAACAGTGAACGTCCAAAAACGAAGGAATAGGTTAAATATATTACTTATATATCTTTTATTTGTTAGGTAACAATTAATAACAGACAAAACTAAACCCTTTGATTGAAAAAAATAAATAAAATCATTCAACGGACCAAAATTAGGATAATTATTTATAAAATGAAGAATGGACAATATAGCGTCTAGTTAGTACAATGTCACGAATTTTAAGTACAATGACATGTCCAAGTATTTGCGAGTTATTAACTAAAAACAAAAAAATAGACGTCAAATCTGCACCTATTTTGATCGATGTCAAATCGACGTTGGATAATACCGCAGACATGCAAATGCGATTTTGTTTCTGCACATTAAGAAACTGTCATAGATAGTTCAAATTAATAGTTATAGTTACAAAAATTACGGGTTACCAAGACCTAAATTTATATGGTAAAAATAAATAGTCAAATAGGCAGTATCGGCCATGTTTAGTGGTTAACCATGATGTCGTGGTCGTTAGCTGCAAGGTCACGTTTTCAGAGAACAATGTCGTATTTCTGCAAAGCAATGTCGCATTTTTTCACTAAGAAGTGTAGATCAGATTAAAAAATGGCACTTGGCCCTTAAATTCTTCCTCACCGTTAGCTTAAAATCTCAATCAATCACACCAGAATCTCAAGAGGGTAAAAGTAAAAGAGGGTTCCTACTATGGTCGTCATTATGTAATTGGTGAAATTTGGAATTATAATTTTAAATGAAAATAATAAATTAATGATTACAAATCAATTCAAAAACTCAACTGCAACTAAATATTGGGCAAGAAAACTAAATTGAATGCAATATAATGATTGAAATAAGAGCAATAATACTTCAATGTAGTAAATAATTTACCTCCAAAATAAATGGATGTGTCCTAAGATGATAAAATGTTTGCAACTCGATAATGTTGGATTTCAATGAGAAGTTCAAGACTTGATAACGGGGACAAGTTGACAGCATGCAAGTGTTTATATTCTTCATTCATTCGCTTTCTATGCATGGTATATGCATATTTATATAGAGGGTGGTGGACAAAATTGAGCGTTGAATTTCATCCATAGTAGAATCAAATCTATGGTGGAGGAATTTTTTAGGAATTAAAGATTCTTATAAAATTTTATATAGGAATCAGTAAGAATTTTTAAGCGATAAAAAATATCTAGAGTTTATTAAGGATGGTTAATAAGGATTTGCTTAATAGAAATAGGTGAAAATTATGAATTTAATATTCCCAGAAATGAGGGTGCATGGCTTTAGGTGAATTATTCCTTTTTAGAGGAGTTTTAGGTTAATAAATGGTGATTAGATGAGGATTCATAGGTGGATTTGTAAGAGAAGTTAGTAGGGATAGTTGAGGTTAATTAGTGAATATTTTAGAATTAGGAAATAATAGGTAAGAGAAAACTAGTAAGAAGAGCCATGATAATAGAGGGACTAATTAGGATAAAGGGATGGTGAGGTTAGTATGTGATATAAACAATATAAAAAATATTAGGTTAATGACTAGAGGAGGGTAATATTATGATGAGTAATGGATTAGCAACCAAGGTTAATATAAAATTTATGGGAATAATGAAGTGATTGGAATACTACTACTACCCAAAAAAAAAAATTGTATGTAATTTTAATATGTTTACTGATCTGTACGAGAAACATTTGGAGGTAAGAGAAATATAATGTTGATACAAAAAACCAACATATTCATTGATTTTGAAGTAATGCATTTTAAATATAGAGGAACCTTGTGATCCTATGACTCCTAAGCAATATGAAATTTCTATGTTTGGCACTCTGAAAAGACATGGTAAAGGGTGAAAGGTGATAAGGACTTGTAGATATTTGATAACATAATACACATGATTTTACCACATGGCCCAACTGATGTGAACATAGAAGGTACAATAACCTAAGAAAATATAGAAGATAATTAATAATACCTCACATCAACGGACTAGAAAGTGAATATCTATAATAAATTAGGGACTCCATGACCTTGTTAATATAGTATCAAGATATGTGGATGATTATGATTCAAGAAAAAATAAATTTATAACCAAAAAAGTTACAAGGGTGAATAATATGTAACACATAGTGAGTGAATAGATAAAGCATAATTTATAGTTGATGATTAGAAATTTTATCAATAAGTGTAAAAATATACACATATTTGTAAAGGAGATAACAAATTGATAACTACAAATGAATTCATAATGATCCTAAATAATTTCAAAGTTGCATTCAAGGGATATGCATTCTATAAAAAATAACATAAATCATCAAATGATGAAACCATTTTTTTTTTGTGCGTGCGTGCGTGCGTGCGTGTGTGTGTGTGTGTGTGTGTGTGTGTGTGTGTGTGTGTGTGTGTGTGTGTGTGTGTGTGTGTGTGTGTGTGTGTGTGTGAGACCAACATATTTTATTATCCACATGGCCCCATATGTTGTAAATATATCACTCTGACTAATGTCACTATTTTTGTTTGGTGAATAAGTTCCCAAGCTAAACCCAAACTAATGTTATAATACCTTCATGATCCCAACTTATAATGATAGAGTCCTTACATAAATTTAATTTCATGTTCAAGGTTACCCTGACCACACCCTACTAGTGGGTGAATAATAATTATAATTCCAATAATTTTAATTTGGATAACACCACATGTTTCTCTCCCTATTATGTGTATGTTTGAAATAGTTCTCATTTAATTTTAATGCTATTTATGTTATAGCTTTTTACACATGATAATGGGAAAAAATAACTTGGCTTGATGGTGCTTCAAACCTGACTAGGGGCTATTCCTTGTGATCTATTATTTCTTTGGTATATTTAGGTCTATTCCTTTCAATGCAATTATTGTTTATAGCATTAATAGATGTATAATTGATAAGTGATAGATAGTAATAAGACTAATACTATTATATATAAACTATAAATTGCCCTAATGGTGAAAGGAACAATGAAAGGAATCATAGACAGTATCACAAACACATGGTACTGTATGGTTTAACATTGAGTGTTATAGAGGTGAGTTGGCATTGAGTATTTGATAATATGTATTTTTTCATAGTCTTTTTAGTAGTGTTAATTATTTTTTCAATCTATGCTCAACATTTTTTTAAGGTTATAGGCACTAACCTACCAAGGGATAATTATGAAATAACAAGTGCCCATAGCGAATTTAAAATGGAAATATTATGTTGTGTTAGGTGTGATGTCAATAAATTTAAGGTTATAGACTTGAAGAACCTAGAGAACACAAATTTGCAAATAAGGTTAGTATTCAATGAATAAATGATTTGCATATATAGACATTTTTTTACCAAATTTCATATATAGAACTATGGAAGGGTTTAGAAAATAAGATAATCACAGTCATTTATTTTTGTATAATTCTATTTTATAAATCTATAGCATAGTATGTTACATTTATATTTGATACAAATGAAATGGAAAATCTAATTTTCTTAGTTTTATTTCCTGTGATTTCCTTACTTTTACATATTGATAATCCTTCATTCTTTAAAAATGCTCACATGTAAAATAAGGGAAGATATATATGCCATTGAGGGATCATACTTTTGATATATCAACAAAGGTCATTCCTTAGCAATCTATGTTTCTAAAATCAACTATTGTATTATCAAAAGTTATTCCTTATGATTTATGTATGGTTAGGACCCATGAAATTTTGATAGGTATTTATCTATGATTTCCTCAAGTAATATGAGTTGGAAAATGAAAAGGATTGTTACTATCCCTTGTTGGACCGAATTATTTTTTTAATGAAAAAATTATGTACATTAGTAATGAAAGTGGATTTAAGTCTAGATTGTAAAAAATGTGATAAATTTTGCCAACTAATACATTAATCAATCCTAATTTAACCCATAAATTTTATGTTACCATGATTTTCTATTCCTTTCATAGGATAATGGTTGAATCAAATTGATTATCATTTTGGTGACATGTCTCTATAGTTTTACTCTATTCAAAGTTACAAACTATAACTATAGTATTCAAAAATTTAAGCATTTCTTTATTATACATTGTTTCCATTATGTTTATTTCATACAAATGTGTTGAGTCTTGAAGATGATGTTCTCATTATGCATGGATGAATGATGATGCCCTTGACATGAGAGTAAACAAGTCTTTCTCCGTAGGGTTTGAATATCTAATATTTGATAGCAAATTTCTGAATTCTAGTTGATGTTTTGTGCACCCTTGTTATCAAAATATTGTTTGTAATGTCAAAAATATATCAAATGTGTGCCATAATATATGACCAAATACCTACCTGCAAACATTAGAATGTCATTTATAGGTGGAAGTTGTCCTAAGTCACCAACAAGTATCATTGAACAACCATAAAAGATTTAGTTGTTATGGTGTGGAAAAGCTTCACACAACCAATTATTTATATTTTAAAGCAAAATCGGTCCTATGAATATCATTTTATATAGATCACATATTCAATGTATCTCATTTCCTCTTGAAAATTTGTTAATGCATGCTTATATAGTGGTTGCATTTCTTGAATATGAATATGAAAGGTTGAATATATCATTGATGCATTGATGTTAAATGTTGTAACACCTATTGGATCCAGGATACTTACGAGATATTTACTTATATCTACAACTAAATCCAAGCAACATTTGATGGTACTTATAAAGAATGATCTACTTGTAACTACAGTTCCCTATATAATCTTGTTGAGGGGGATGGATATTATTTTTTTCAGAATGCTTCTCAATTATGTTTAATTTATGTTTTTGAGTAGATGATATCTAATGTATTGGTGTGTTGATTAGGAAATCATTATCTATATCTATTGCATATGTGCATTTATAGTCTAAAAATTATTGTGCAAATATGTCTACGTTAAGTAGTATATCAAAATGAGTCCATTTATGTTTATTATTGAGTTTATTGTGGCTAACCATTACATTGTCATCTATGTCATTGGTTCTCATGCCATGCATATGTGAGATGACATCCCATTCATTCATTTTTGTATTGGTCATTCATATATCCCTATCACTTTCAGTGTTATCACTAGTAGAGTCAAGGGTATGTTTAGCTTCTACACATGTTCATCCAATATACCATGGATCATAAGAGTCTTTGAAATTCTCCCATTTTGTGACCATTTATTCCCTATTTAAGAAAATTTATATAGTAAAATTATTTAATTATATGTAAAATAATATCCACCCAACAAAGAAACTAAAATGAAAGGGAATCAGCTGGGGTGTTAAAAGAATCGAAGAAATAGTTTAAAAATTTCTCTCCATTTTTGAATTTTTATCCTACTAATGTAATGCCAAGTCCATGTTGCTTCAATGCTCATGGTATTTCATCCATGAATGTAGGGTAAAACACATACGTATAAATGAAATACAATAAGATGTCCTCTATTGATGTGGTCCACAAGACCTTATTAAAGGTCTATTTACCAATGGACAAGGTAAAAAAATATTCAACTACAAACTATCAAATGTATTTTTTGTAACATCTGACATATTTTTGTTCACCTATATCTTAATTAACAATTATTTCAATAAAAATTTGTATGAATCCATTATTGGGATCTCTATTGCAACAATAGAATATATTCTAGTTAGGATACGGTGGTAGCTCTCAAAATTATTTTCAACCTTAGTTACATTATTCATTATGTATTTGGGCACATCATGGTGGCAAATAACTAGTTAGAAATCTATGTTTTCATGCCATATTGAGAGCATGCTTTCATTGTGAATGTTAATTATTTCATCATTTCTTATTGGGTGATACATTTTGATAGTTTCATCATTGATGAACATGGTTGGCATTGGATGTACTATCCATGGGTTTTTTTACCTATATTTTAAAGCATTACCTTTTTTCTCACATGTGTTGACTCACTGCATTTTGTGTGGTATTGTATGTGATTAAAAAATTCCTCATAATCTTTAGTAGTATCAGTATAAAAAAATAATTGATACTTAGTATGCATAGGGAATCAATATATAAACAATGTATTATAGTATGTAGTGTTTCAATATTGCATGGATTCCATGTAGTTACATGGGAATCAAAGAATTTCCTTGCTAAATCGATGTCAAATATATCATTCGAGTCTAATGTGTCGATGTTAGTTTCATTTACTAACCATATAAAACTAGAGATGTGTGCAAATCCTCTATGTTTCCATTCTTACCTATAAATAAGTCACTAATATATTAATGATGGTTGTAGATGATTTTTTCAATATTTATTGAATTTTTAAAAACAAAGTATGAGTATTATTACCTATATCAGTAGTCTTTGTTATGGAGATAATTAGATAAAATTTCTTATAGGAAAAAGGAAATATTTTCTCCATATGTGAAGATGTGATATGTGGATTTATAATTATGCTTTGATTTTTTTAGTAGGAATTATTATGTAGGTGGGATGCTGGTGGTACTAGCATGACTCTATGTGGATCTGGCCACCTAGTGTTTATTATACTTAGGGTAAAAAATAACATAATGGATCCTTGTTGTGTAATCATATCTATTAATTCTTTATTTCTTTAGACCAAAATGAATGTATGACTCCAGGATAAGACCCAAAGCACATTAGTTGATATGAAATATTTGAATTAGTTATTAGTGATGTATGCCTATGAACCTCTAAAACTATAACTATGAGGTTGCCTTCAAGAGTTTTCTTAGAGAAGACTATAGATGTTCATTATGTCTGATGCGACATTATTAGGTCTAGCAAAAGATATTAGAGTCATGGATGGATGTAAAAATAATTATCCTTATATCTGATCAAGTAAAAATAATAATCATGGAGTTGAACTTAATTACTATAGGGTTGTTAATACATGTAAACACCTACTGGGAAAAGTGTAGGAAAACCCATAAAAATAAACCTTCATTTTTTTACTCATTGAGGGGACACTTTTTGATAGTGGGCTAGTCTATTATAGGTAGGTTATATTTGTTAAAATTATTCACATATTCCCTTATCTCATCAACCTCTTTCTATACATTTGGAAGTAAATGTATTAATATTTGATGAGATGAGGATAATGAGGGTCATGAAGTGTAGTTATGGTGTTATCTAAATTTTCATCATTCGTGTCTATGGACACAATGTGCATAGTGGTGTGTAGGAGGATCAAGGAGACATAAGTTGGTATAGATGGTAGGGAATCCAATGCATGTTGGTCTAGCTAGATGTATGCATATTAGGGTTCATTCTCAAAATTTTAGATCAACACTTGCATGTGATTTAATAATAGTGTAATTATATGTTTTGTTTTTTGATCCAATTATTCATAATACAATGATGTCAATATTTTCAGCTCTATGAGGTAGTAACATAACTATAGAGGATCTATCCTAGGAAAAGCTAATAGTTTGGACATTATATTTATATTACCCAACATGAGAATGCATTACCCATAGTATTGTATTCACACAATCAATAAGCATATCGACTACTTGTGTCAATTTTGACAAAGTGATAAGTTATATCTTAGGGTTCATGTTATTAGTAGTAAAAAATTGATTGTTTTTTCTTAGTAATGAAATGTTAATACATTTGGTTTCCATTGTAATGTTTTTCTTGGATACCTAGATATAACTCATTTCAAATGAGTAATGCATCTTATGAGGGTATGGCATCTACTCTCGCATGAAAGTGTTTATGAAGTTTTGTAATATCACCATTGGGCATAGAAAAGTCATTATTTTTTTTGTGTGTGTAGCATTGAAGGAGTTGATTTTTGTTAATCTCATCCTTTTAGGTTGCGAAACATAGCCTATCCCACTTATTTTCATTTCCATTTTTCATGTATTCTTAATAAATAATGGTAAACAATTTAGATACATAGCTAATGTACATTTTGTGCTCTCTTTTTTTGTAGGGTTAAAATAATAAAGGCTCCATATAAAAATTTATTTGAAAGGAAACAATATTGTAAGCATATAATTATGATTATCAACATCCAAATTTTATACTCATGAGTGGGTAAAAAATGATCAAGAATACTATAGTTTCTCAAACTATAGTAAAAAAACCCAAAAATATTGTATATATAAATTGTACATGTTCAAAGCCAAAATGAATTATAGTTGAAGATATATATGTATCAAATCACATCAGGTCAATAATTATCAAATCCTAATATGGTGGTGCATATTCATATTTAATTCCATGTATCGAAGTATAGTGCAAGTATTCTTTGTCATCACACAATTCTAATCATGTAGACACAGTGCAATGATACATGTAGAAAGGAAATTTATTGACAACCTCCCAGGTATCACTAGGGGATGTTGATAGTTTTTAATCTATTGGGTTGTGATACTAATTATTACATCAATGACATCATCAAATGTCATTGCCCATATGGTGCCAATCATGTCTTCTAATATGAAGTTTAAAGAATACTTGTATGCACAATCAGTTACATCAAGGTTACACCTTTGACAATGCCTAGTTCCATTATATTTTTGACCTAATTTTTCTTTAAATTATTTATTCCTTAACACAGATATATACTAGTGATATCATAAATTATCCATTTATATGGTAATGACTTTAGTAGTTCACATAAATGTGTTCAATCTCCCATGAATAAATGATTTATGTATTTATACAATTTCTTATGTTCAGTAATTCTACTCAATTATGAAGATGGTATTTTTGAGCGATTCTCCTCAAATCATCAATATAATTGATGTACTTTAGGTATATTTTGAATAATAAATAATTGTTTGTCTAAGTTGCTTCTAATTATTTTTGCACTATCTGTTTGATCCTTACCCTTTCTATTTGCATGAATTGGAGGAGGATGTATGGTTTGATAACACATTTTTGCCAAAATCTTTCCTTCTTCCTCACAGACACCACCACATAAGGATACCATAACATCACAATCAAAGATATCTTTTAGAAACAACATCCTTCTCATAGTTAAAATCTCATGTAGTCATATGAAACTAGTAGTGGTAGTAATAAAAATAACAATAACTATAGTATCAATATTTGTGATTATGATTACATCTTGTATGTGTTTTATTTGTTTAAAATCAAATTGAAATAATAGAATAGTTAGGTCTTCCTCAGAATAATGATTGATAATTGATGCCATACTAAACATGATTTCCCATTGAATCTTAGTATGGTTTTATTATTTGTTTGCATTTTTAAAAGATGATTTTGAAATAGAGTATATATTCCCATATTTAACTTGGTCAAATTAATGACATGTAACCTCACCAAATGAAGTAATAGTGATGTCATCTCCCTTGTTGTCAACAATGTTAAAGTTAGATCCATATCCTAAACCATTAGCATTCGAGTAATTATGGAATATAGCTTTTT